>JAPYZK010000697.1:0-37632 GCA_030522785.1 Platygaster equestris
GGCGGACGAGCGACTCGACATGTATCGAAACGTCAAACTCCCCAATCCTAACCTCAAAATTACAAAACTGTGTATTGCTGCAATGTTTTTGTTGTTGTTTACAAAAGTGTTGAATACAGTCATAATCAATCTCCATGAAAACCAAAGCAACGAAAGGAATAATTAGTTTTTAACTCCCTACAATACGTAGCAAAGCTTTAAGGGCGATTGTTGCATCGATCAATCAGGTAACCCATTATTTCCCCCTCCCCCCCTCTCAGCAGGGCCGTGAAATCACATATTTCTCGCGGTTGTTGAATAAAATATTGTGTGCGATTATTGGTCGAAAGAGGAGATTTCTCGAGCGTGGAGATTGCCACACTCGCTACGCTCGTGAGGCAATCTCCACGCTCGAGGAATCTCCTCTTTCTCCCACTAGTCACACAATATACTAATTATCGAGCACAAACCAAAATCTGGCCATTTCGATGAATACGCGGCACTAGATACATCATTACTCTCTTGAATCACCAAATCGCATGCGAATGTTAACATGAACAAGCCAAATACATCTGTTAGTAATAGGTTTATATGCAGATCATACATAATGCGATCATACATACTTTCTCGGGGGTTGCAAACATTTCCTTGGTGTACAGACAGAATAGCGCTCGTAGAGCTTCTGAAGCGGTGGTTGATTCGTTTCTGAATTTTTCTGTACATTTTATTTAAACGCGTAAAAAATATTTACAGTCACTAAAAACATGTCATTATTTCATTTGTGATTCGTAAGTTCCAATTCTTCGGGAAACACAGTGTCACAATCTTCGTCGCTGTCTTGCGCAGCCCAAGATTCCGGAAAATGTATACCGAAAGGTCTCTTTTTCGCGAGTAAAGACTTGACTTTTTTTCGAGTGAGAACCAACAGAACGAAAATTATCAGTCCTTGTAAGGAATTCAAGATGTCAGTTGGGATCCTGAAATCCAATAAGAATTAGGTTGTTATAGAGTTATAAATGGAATGTTAATGGAAATTTCCATACCAGAGAAAACTGTTCGCTGGTCCGTGCAAGTAGGACAGAAATTCGCAAACCCATGGTATGCCCATGACGAGCATCAGTTTGAAAAACATGGAGCATTTGTACCTCGTCGCTTTTATTTTACAATCGCTTACTTCTTTGTTGCAGATTCGCGATAATTTTCTACTCGTTAGGGCCAAGTAAATGATGTTGAGAGTCAGTAAAATTGCCATTGGTGCGTAGAAAAATGTCCACGTTTCTATTCTTCCTTCAGAATTTAACGATTTGTCATTAAAAAACGAAGATCATCTTAATGGCGAGTTTTTATCCTCTAAAACTACTTTCTGATCAAAATTCTCGATCTTTTACGAGATGATTTTCAAAAATGTAATTTTCGAGGCTCGAAATTTTGCATTGTATGATAAAAACTGGGATTTTCACTGATTGAAAATGGAAGAGTTTTTCGTAGTACGAAAAAGACGATGAACAATAAATTGATCGCTGTAAATATTTGTTTAAAAATATGGAAACTGACCAGCGAACCAGCAATGTATGTCGCCAAATCCAGGTTTCAAATGTGAACCCTCGATGTGATGAGCGACTAGAGCATAAATGAAAAAACTCGAAGGACCCACGAAACCGATCACACTGAATACGACGAAAAGAGCGTTGTCCGTTAATGGAAAATTCTCGAACCTTGAAAAATCGGTTTCAGTAGTTATGAAATTTTTCGGAACCGAGAATTTCATTGGGGTTTTTCGCACACACTTTATATTTTGGCAGGAAAATGTACAATTAGTCCTTTTTTTTTGGGAATAAAATTCTGTTGAGAGTTTGAACTTACCAAACCAAACGCCAAACATTGAAGGCTATCAAATTGAGCCAAAAGAACATGGTCATGAAGCAGAAATACATAATGAAACCTGAAATCGATACATTAATATCATTTTCGAGTTTTTTACATCAATGTGAAACGAATACGTAGCCAGGGAAATTTGAAAAATTTGGCACATTACGAAAAAGTATCTTTCGAAAAAATTTTTAAACAATACTGATTTTCACATAATATATGTCAAAGTTTCCGAGAAACTTGATAATTTTAAACATAGTAAACATTTCAAGATTTGCAACGATTTTGGAAATTTTCAGAGTTTGGAGGATTTCGAGAATTTTAGAAGTTTTTAGAAGTTCGAAAATTTTCCAAAATTTTAAGTATTTCGAAGTTGATGATTTGGAATATTTTCAACATTTCGAGATTTTTAACAATTTCGAGAATTTTTGAAGTTTGGAGTATTTTGGAAGTTGGTGTAATTTTGGAAATTTCAAGAATTTTGAATTTTTCGCATATTTCAAAGATTTGTAAAAGTTCAAAAAATAGTTTATATTTAGAATATTTTCTCAATTTTTGAAATTATGGAAATGTTACTAATTTTTCACATTTCGAGAAACTTGATAACTTTGGAACATTTCAAAATTTTAAATAATTAGAGGACATCGACAATTTTCGGTATTTTAACAATTTTCAGAATTACAAAAATTTTCGAGATTTTAGAGATTTAAAAAAGTTTCAAAAATCTTTAGAATTAAGGCAGTTTTCCTCATTCTTGATATTTTGACAATTTTACGGATTTCTAAAAGTGCGACAAACTTTTATCTGGTTGGAACATTTTCAACAAATTCCAAGATTTTCAACTATTTCAATGAATTTCAAAGTTTAAAGGGTTTTGAAATTTTTAAAACTTTTAGAATTTCGAAGATTTTAACAATTTCAAAGATTCGAAAAAGTTTTGAAAATTCTAAAAAATTAATTCCATAATTATGAAAATTCCGAAACTTTCACGAATTGCTGAAACTTTGAGAAATTTTGAAATTTTAAAATTTTTAACAATTTCGCGAATCACAAAGTTTGAAGTATTTTGAGGATTTCAAAAGTCTAGAAAATTTCGACAATTTCAAAAAATTAAAAAATGTTATTTAGAAATTTCAATAATTTCAAACAGTTTTGAAAATTCTGAGAATTTAGGACATTTTCATAATTCTTTATTAAAATTTTACTTTTTGAATTTGTTGAATTAATTTCGAGTAAAAATCACCTTTGCCCACCCCCCCCCCCCCCGAAAGAAATTTCTGGCTACGTCCTTGATGTAAAACATTTTACGTATATATATGGACATATTCCATATATATGGTCATGTAGCTCATATATAAATGGTCGTATTTTTTCTGTTGGACAGTTTTCTGAAATTTTCTATCATTTCCGGTCTTATATAGTCATAAAATTTTCAAAATTAGGTATTTTTCGCATTTTCATTAGCATTTCAGGAAATTTCGTTGTTTTTTCCACAAATTTGGATTTTTCTGTAACTTTCGAAAGGTTTCAAAAATTGTCCGGTGACGAAAAAATTCGGCGATTTCCCGAATTTCTAAAACTTTTGAATCGTACTGAATCTAGAAATTCAAAGAGTGGTAACTGCCATTCCAAAAAGATCCATTTTCTCAATAAACCTCGTCAAAGTGACACTTGGCACCTTTTGAATACCAGTACTTCATTTACCGAATGACACGCAAAGTATCCTGAACTCGGATATGACCGGTATCAGTAGTTGCGCGGTCAAGGTGAGGTATCCCATGGTCAAAGCGGTCATCATGCATATCATCGCTTTGTCCTGGATGTCTCTGAGTTCGGGTAAAATGGAGTAAACGATGAGCGTGAGGACGAGGAAAAACGAGGAAACGCTCATTGCGATTCCGAGGATGGTGAATCGCCATTGGGGCTTTTCCTCGGTGTCGGAAAAACATACCAGAGCGGACAGGTTTTTCCGACTGGGATTCATCAGGCAGTAACTGGGAATATAGAAAAAATTTGATTCTTCGTGTTTTTTTCCTCTTTTTTTGTAAAAAATTATTAAATCGTAAACGTCAAAATATTGTGATTAGAAACTGTTGATGACGAAGCAGATGAAAAAATTTTGATTTTTGAATTTTTTCCGAATTTCAAGATTTATTCAGAATTTGATAATAACGTTTTTAAAATTCTGAAATTAGAATTCCGATTGCAGTTTTTGGATTGCGGAATTTTCGGCGCTGCGAAATTTTGAGATAAGAATTTAAATTCAAATTTGAGTTTTAAAATTCATGGAGTTCGAAAAATAATCAGATTTTGATGTATTGGAATAATTATAATAGGTACAATTGTATTTTACAATGGAAAATTTTATTTTTTTCTACGAAGAAAAATTGCGTTCGAAAATATGACGATCGTAGAAAAAACACGCACTTTTTCCACTGCGTTAGAGAATAGAACATTTCGCAACTAGAGTAATAATGACGTAAATTTTCTGAAATTATGAAAATTTATGCTGTACACATTCAAGTTTTTGAAATTTTAACTCGCCTCCAGCAGTGGCGGATACAAGGGGGGGGCGAGGCGAAGGGGCCATCGCCGCCCCCCCCCCCCCCTCCAACATTTTCACAATTTCTCAATAAAACTATGTGTAAAATTAATGTTATTATGATCATGATTAGTATTATTATCATAATGATATTTGAAATTATCGTTTTACCCTTTTTTTCACAATCATATTAAGTATTAATATACGGAAAGAAATTAAAAATTAATTACGAGCAATAACTTTGTGATTAAATAACATTTGTTCGAAGTTATTAAAAAATTTGTAAAACTACTCAAATTTATGAAATTCTCAAAACTTTCAAAAGTAGCAAAAATTTTGAAAATCAGCGAAATTTTTGGAATTTCTTTTGAAATCAACGAAAATTTTGTGCATAAGCAGAATTCTTAAAATTATCAAACGTTTTAACATTCTTGAAATTTCCAAAATGTTTGTAACTTTGGAAATTTTAAAAATTATTTTTTTGCAAAATACTCAGAATTCTGAAAAAATGTTTGAAATCTTTAAATTTTTTAGAATGTTTACAGAATTCTTACAGTTTTTAGAATTTGAAAATATTGAAAATTTGAAAAACTTCCAAAATTTTTCAAACTATTAACGTTTAAATATGCTGAATGTCGAAAAAATTCCGACTATTCTTCAAATTATAATAATTATCCTCAATTTTATACATATTTTGTAATTTTTGAAATTGTTAGAATTTTTATGAATAACGGTCAAATTTTGGAAATTTTATAATATTCAAAAAATATCTAAAATCATTATCGTTGTTAATAAAAAATTTTTGACCGCCCCCTCCCAATGAAAACCTATGTATATCCACCCTTAGCCTTCAGCTCGTTCTGGAAATCTTGTATTCGTTGGAAAATAATTATTCCACTAGTTGCAGTTTTTATTCTTTTCCATACAGTATGGAAAATTTTCTTAAATACACGCATTTTTTTCATGATCTCGAACAAAAACTATTTTTACCTATTTGACGGCACCGAACCTGAACCGTCAGCGAAAACGAGGGAAAATTCATCGTTGATGAAAAAATTATTAGTTTCGTCCTCCAGAGGATCCACTAGATAAAATTGCTGGCATTTTAATCTCGCTTTGCTCCCGTCTAAGCATTTGCCAGGAATGGCTAAATTCGAGCCTTGGGGGCAACATTCCAGGGCACGACCGAGGGGAAATGCCAAAATTAGTAAAATCCCTGGAACACAAAAAGTCCTGACTGAAAAAAAAAAAAAAACAAAAAAAACAATAGAATTGGATCATTAGTCTCTCTCAAATCGATTTCTTAGTTGTATTTTAATGTTTATTAGTACTTTTCGAGCGAACGAATATTATAATGATAAATTGGTAAATTCGAATTATTTTGATACGTTAGAAAAAGTGAGCCTTTCGAAACAGTAAAATTCACTTAATAATTAGTCGTCACTCTACTAGGTAAAAAGTAAAAAATCATTAATGATAAATAAAAATCATAATCAATCATCATGAATACTGTCATTTTTCTGATTCTCAAATAGTGAAAAATGATTAATTCATCTGTCGTATTTTACTATATGCAAACCGTTAAGAACTACTAATAATTTTTTTCATTTTTCACCATATAAATATAGCTGAAAATTTACATTAAATTGTTCATTTGTTTTTTCACTACATGAACGATAACAAATTCTAATTCTTTGCTGTTCTTGTTCCACTACGTAAATAGTAAAATACGTGACTCACAAATAGAAATATATAATTATTTCCAAATTGTGGAAATTTCGACTCTCTTGATAGTCGAATTTTCACTACTTTTATAATCAGATCTCAAAAAATGACTATTTTGTTACTTAAATGATTCATTTCTATTGAAAAAAGTGACATTTTCATTACTTCGATCATCGATCTTCATCTATGATCATTTTTTCCATTATAATGAAAAAAAACTGTCTTCAAAAAACAAATTACTTGTATATACGATCGTATATGAACACAAATTCTCATACACGATCTCAGCCGTCATTAGATATGTTCATCATCAGCAAAATTATTTTCTAGAATTTGTTTTCTCTTTCACTCTCGATTACAACGTTATCGCGACATCGTTTTTTTTTATTGGGAGGCCGAGATAAAGCTGTTGACTTTGCTTGCTGTGAGGTGAACGCGAAAATTACCATACAATGACTTTCGCGCATAAAAAGTGAATGATGTAATTGACGATCGTAGGAGAATCAATTAAAAATATCGTGTCTATCCTCGTAATTCTGAACCTTATAAGATTTTTGATAACCTTATCAGATTCCATAAATTCCTCATAATTGTATAGTAAAAATACATACGATGGCCTGCACTTTAGGACCCCCATATTATGTTTCCTAAAATGTCTAAAATTTCCAATTTTGGAAAATTAAGAATTGATAAATTGTGAAATCAATGGAAATATACTCGAAAAATTATAACATTGGAAAAACAAAAACAAACATTGAAAAAAAAAAATTAAAAATTTCGAAGTTTCAAATCCTCAAAATTCAATAAGTTTGAAAAATCGGAAAAATCGGAAACATTTCAGAATGTTTGGATAATATAAAAATTGTAAGAATTTTAAAAGTATTAAAAATTGTAAAAATTTACAAAATGTTAAATTACGAAAAATTTTTATATCTTTTCGAAAATATGGAAAATTTCGCGATGTTGAAAAATTCGTTAATATCGAAAAATTTCAAAGTTTCGAAAAATGCAGAAGTATAGAAAAATTGGAAAAACTCGAAAATTATGAACATTTTGCAGTTCAAAATTTTTGTGAATTTCAGATTTCCGATTTTACACATATTCGCCAAAAGAAAAATAATGAATATAAATCGCTCAAAAAATTCACATCAACACCCAAGGATATGATCTATAACGAAAATATAGATGATTCCACAAACGTTACTGGAGATTTTCCAAAAATTCTAAAGTGCCTAACCAACTCCGGTCTCCCCTAGGTTTTTTATTAGCGCGGTTCGCGTGTAAATTATTATCGTACTCGTCATGTTTGTTTGCACGAACGTATCAGTTCATCGAAGTTGACGTTCTTGTTCGTGATACAATTTAAATCAATCCGAGATCAAGAAATGTTGAACTGGATCAATGCATTCTCGGCTCGTGACGTTGTTTTTCATTGATCGCGCAAATACGGCAACGAAACAATTCGCCGATCGATGCTCTCGTGGTTACGGCACGCGCGATCATTCCGTAAACAAACTTTTCTCCTTCCTGAAACGAAACGATGGTTTGACTCGACAAAAATGACCATGATAATGATTTTACGTAAAGTTTGATTTTAGTATGAAAATTGTTATTTGCTGTGTTGTTTTCGGAATTGTTGAATAATTATTTTTTTTGGGAGAATGGGGGAATCTAACGTACTTTTTGGTCATTTTTTGTGGTGAAGGAGAAATTTGAGAAAAATTTGGTAGACGAATTCGTACTTTTAAGCGGTCAAAAATTCGTTTTGATTGTTTTTAAGTTCAAAAATGTATTTTCGGGTAGACATAAATAATTTTGTATGAATAGTTACATCGAAAACTGGAATTTTCGATTTTCGTTAAATTTCTAGATATATTCTCTGTTTTTCGTAGAATTTTTCTTAACTCCTGTACGAAAAAGTATTTGAATTAAGGTAACTTTTTCACTATAAATGAATGATTTTCTACTGTAATTATACATAATAAACACTATAAATTATACATCGTTTATCACGATCCATCACGATCCATATATACACTGCATAATATGTACGCGAAAATTGCTGACACTCGAAATGCGAATGTGCTCTAAAAACCATTCGCAATCATTCTTCGTGAAGATAAATAATCTCAAAGATAATACGTATTGTTGTTTTTTTGCGATACATTTTTTATCAGACCAAAAAGCATTCGACATTAAATCTTACGATGACTGAAAAAAACGTGTTTTCTGCAAATGCTACGAATTATCAAAAATTCAAAAAATAGGTAGAATATAATAAAATTTATTCGATGTACAATTAATTTGGTGTATTTATTATTGCTATAATTATAGGTAATGATTTTTATATCGTTGAAAAAATTCATCAATATAAGTAATTATATCATTTATATCTGGATTATACCAAAAATCTATATACATAATTCGAATTTTTCATGTTTTTACGTAATACATCGTAAAATTTAAATATTTTT
Organism: Platygaster equestris; assembly: GCA_030522785.1. Taxonomy (NCBI): domain Eukaryota; kingdom Metazoa; phylum Arthropoda; class Insecta; order Hymenoptera; family Platygastridae; genus Platygaster; species Platygaster equestris. The sequence continues at coordinate 8,590 of JAPYZK010000697.1, forward strand.
GATTGAATTTACTCGCGTTTTTTACACTTTTTCTATAAATTTCGATAAAAACCAAATTCTAGTTTATTCTATGAATTAACAATGCACTAAAAAATCATTATAATTTGAATTTTTCATGATTTTACGTAATATATCGTAAAATTTATGTATATTTAATTAAATTTACTCACGTTTGTTAGTCTCTACTTTTTCTATAAATTTCAAATAAAAACAAAAAATTCTAGTTAACTTTATAAATGAATAATGCTCTAAAAAATCAATATAATTTGAATTTTTCATGATTTTACGTAACACATCGAAAAATTTATGCATATTTAATTAAATTGACTCATGTTTGTTAGTCTCTACTTTTTCTATAAATTTAGAAAAAAAAAACAAATTCTAGTCAACTTCATAAATTAACAATGCACGAAAAAATAGATATAATTTGAATTTTTTTTTTGATTATACGTAATACATCGTAAAATTTATATATATTTAATTAAATTTACTCACGTTTGTTAGTCTCTACTTTTTCTATAAATTTAGAAAAAAAAATTCTAGCCAACTTTATGGATAAATAATGAGCTAAAAAATCAATATAATTTGAATTTTTCATTATTTTACGTAATACATCGTAAAATTTATGCATATTTAATTAAATTTACTCACGTTTCTTAGTCTCTACATTTTCTATAAATTTCGAAAAAAAAAAATTCTAGCCAACTTTATAAATAAACAATGTACTAAAAAATCAATATTATTAGAATTTTCATGATTTTACGTAATACATCGTATAATTTATATATATTGGATCAAATGCACTTACGTTTATAAGTACTGTATACCTTCACTTTTTCCTGTAAATTTTGAAGGAAAACCCAATTTTAATCAACTTTTTAAATACAAAATGCACTGTTTTCTCCAATCGCAAATTCGTGTTGACGCGCGAAAAGCAGAGTGTCGACTGAGCGGAATTGTTTATTCGCGAGGCAGTTGATTAAATCACGTGCGATACCCTAAACATTCCCAGCCGGGAATTTCTACGTGCGTCAAAAAACGGCAATTTGATTATTCACTTCCAACACGAAATAATTTGAATACATAATTATAAACATTAAAATTTCTGGTAAGGTTTCTTTCCTCATTTGAATACACGAAGGGTTGAACCTTATCGATTTCGCCCTTCGTGCCTTCAATTAATTTGTTACGTCGTCACTCAGATTGCAGTGTCAGATAATAACAGAATTTTCAATTAATGTAACAACATTTTGACATGAAACTTTAAAGAAACATGTGAAATATAAGCAGTTTACCATAAAATTTTATTTTTTTTTTCAATTTCGGGGATTTTTGAAAAAATATGCACATTTTTGGCAAATTTGCGAAAAACTTTCTTTTTTTCCTTAAAACATGAAAAATTTCGAAATGTGCCAAATTACCAAGAATTCAAAATCATGCAAATTTTTTCGTGTGTTTCGAAATGTTTAAAAAATTAAAAAATGTTTACATATGTTTTGTTATTTTGTTTTATTTTCTATCAAACAAAAAAATACATAATAATCACAACATTGACAAATTTTATTCGATATTGAATCAACTGAAACATTTGACTTCATCTACATTAATTATTGACAATTTTGGTCGTAGTAACTTGTGCTCGGCGCACAACTGACGTCCTGAGAACTTTCTCCGCACGCGAAATTCTAGAAAAAAAAACAAAAATTCCAAGTCCGTTAATTCCAAAATTCACGTTTTTACAAAAAGTCGTTTTATCATCAAAAAATACAGTAAATTTCTAAAATAATGAGTAGTTTCATTTTTATCTACTTTTTATTAATTTTAGCTCATAAACATAAATTTTTGTAATTAATTTCAAATCTCTTGAAAATATTTTCAAAAATCAATTTCGGAATTAAAAACACGAAAAATATAAAATTCACAAATTTACGAATATGAAAATAACAGTTTTTTCAAATTCTGAAACTTTGATACAAAAATCCCGAAAACGCTAAATTTTTTCATTTTCGCACTTCGTACACACAAATTTAATACACTATATGAACATAATTTTTTATGAGTAGGTAATCTTTAATTTCTTGAAAACCTTTTTGAAAAAACAATAATTTGTTTTCAACTAAAAATTAGAAAAATGTATCAAGTATAAATTCTAGAAAATCCGAATAACTCGAAAATTTTCACTTCTTAAATTTCGTGCATAAAAATGCAATACAAAATCGATGTAGTATTAAAAAATTTTCAAATATTTTTCGAAAATATACAAACTGTGATACTAAAACATTTTCTCACAATTTATTGAAAATTGAAGTTAAATTAGTCAAAATATGTCTATAAAAGTTGATCGAATTCCGAAAATTGCAAGTGGGTGTTATTATTATTATGTTACATTATTATTATTCATTAACTTGATAATATTACATAACAAATCTGACATTTATAAAGTTGCAAAAATAATAACCGATTATTTTCCTACCGAAGATCCTCCATTTTCCATGCTTACATGAAAAGGATCGGGAAAAAAAGTTGTTCTTTTATTTGAGTAACTTTTTCTGGACTTCCTTGTGCTTTTTTTGAAATTTGACGTTGATTGCGTTTTTTTGCCTAAGCATGTGAAACCGTTGGAACTCGTTTTTTTGAGGTATTTTTGTACTCTGCTTGCAACCTGTTTTTCATTCCGATTTCCTGAAAAAGGAAAAAAAACGTAATAATTTAATGAAAAATTTCATTTTATGAAAATTATCATTCAATTAATCATTAATTCAAAAAAAATTATTATATTATGAAAAATATTCCAAAATTCATTTAATGGAAATTTTGTAAATTGTCAATTTAGTTTTTGGATCCAGATTTCCACATTATAAGATTTTTTTTCGTTCATTTTCGAATTTCACTGTTTTCCAAACATCTATATTTTCGACTATATATTTTTCATTTTTCATCCCAAAATTGCAGAAATTCAGAATTTTTAGGCTTCTATATTCAAATACAACAATTCTGTGAATTTTCAATTTTCTGACATTCCAAAACGTTCAGAATTTAGATTCAAAAAATTTTTCCATTACCGAATTACAATTATGCAACAATTACGAATTATAATTATAATCTATAATAATAACATTTTTCAATCATCTTTTTCAAAAATTGTTCTAACCAAGAATTTAAAATTTTCCAATTTCGAAAATTTTAAAGTCGAGTACACTTTTTTGACTGATTACAATTTTTCAGTCATGTTTCGAAGTGATAAATAATTGGTTTGTTTTCAGATCTGAATTTTTTTCTGAATCGAATCAAAAATTTCGCCATAATTCTTTGTACCCATTTCTTTCGCAATTTCCCTGAACATTGGCATTCCCACTGCCATCCCTTCTTTTTGAAATCTGTCCATAAGATCAGTCAATTTGAGCTGCTCCTCATCGGTCCATAATTGATTAAATGTTTCCGGTTTATTTTCATCAAATGGTCTGCCTCGCACAAGAACCTGTAATTGGTACAAAATATTCATTAATTTTTCTTCACTCATTACGATTATGAAAAATATACAATTATGTTGTATTTTTTTCAACAAAAATATAATGAATAACTCAACAAATTCGATATTTTAATCTCTGAATTTTTCAACTTACTATCATTACGATTAAGCCAATTTTCACATTTTTACATTTCAATATTAAATTAATAAATTTACTGAACTTTGAGAAAAACAATTCGAATTTTTGAATAATATATCATTCAAATATGCAAACTCCGAAAATATCAAAATTTACGGATTCCTAAATTCGAACATTGAAATTTTTCATTTTAATAAATGATTTTGAATTTTACAAAATCGTTGACATCGCAAATTTTCTTTGCCACGCAAATAATGCGGTGAATTTTCAAAATTTACAAAAGTAAAATCAAAATTTGCGTTCTTCAAAAATATGATTTTTGATTTCTGTATTTTTAGGTATTTTTATTTTTTATGAACTTCGAATTTATGTATTATAATTTAGACAATCGAATTATCGATTCCCATATTTTCAAATTTTTCAAAGTTGCTGGCTTTTCGAACATTCTTAAAATTTATGTCAAAATTCAAAAAAGTGACCTGGTCATTTTCAGAGTCACGTTTTGTTTGTGTTTTCGGAGCGACATTCCCGTGTCTAGTTTGTGGCCTTTGTCTAATGTCCGGTTCGTCTTGCAGGTACTTGGAAAAATCGATGTTCGGAATTTCCGGGATTTTTCGGAGCTGAGGGATTTTGATTTCTTCATTTTGGAGTTTAGCAATGAATCCTATGGGATCTTGGCGAGCTTGCGCCTGCTGCTCCAAAAGCTCGTCCAAATCTTTCAAAGCTTGGTTTCTCTGCGCTTGCAGGATTATTGCTGTTCTGAGAAGTGCAGTGTAATTTTTGTCTCCTTTCAATGCCAAATGATCCGACTCAAAATAAAAATCGCCATCTTCGTTTTCCTCGAGTCCGATGTTGAAATTATCCTGGTTCTGAAAAATTTTTTCAATTCAGAAATGATCGACTCATTTTTAATATGATTATAATTATTTTCATTATTTGTTATTAATATAATATCACAGTTACATTACAATAATAAATAAATATAATTAGAATTTGTCTGTTAGTATCATTTAAAATGTGATAAAATAAACAATACAATTAATTGACAATGGAAACGAACGAATTAATATTAGTTACGAAATATAAAATGAATGAAAATTAATGAATTAAAAAATGTTTGCAGCTAAAATTTCAACAATTTTGAGCTAAAAAATCAAAAATTCAGATTTCCACAAATTGAGATTTTTTCTTAAATTTTCATAGGTTAGGGGAGCGAAAATAAAAATTTTGGAAATAATTTATAACATATTCAAAACACATTCCAGTTATAGATATTGAAAAACATTTTAATAAATTGGTACGCATTATGAATCATCATAATCCTCTCGAAAAACACGAAAATATCAATTTCGTAACAGTACATGCACATTTTCCGTAAATAATTAATAATTAGAATGTAGAATCAAAATTTGCATCAAGACGACAACTAAAAGTTTCGTAAATTCGTATGAGAAAATAAATAATTATCAGCAAGTTACCAAATTTTCCGTCATTTTACACCAAAAGTGAGAAAACTTATTCACTTATAAAAAACAACGACCACGAGAAGCTGCGGAAGATAACAGTAAAATAAACAATCATAAACAACAATAAACAACAATAATAAATGAAAGAGAATTTTAGGTTATGTTATTCAACATGAACGCCATCTTAAATAATAGGGGATATAAAAATTCGCCATGTTTTTTATCAAAAAAGACGTATGGAACTATGGATGGATTGGACGACACTGGAGACATTGGAGTGTCTCTAAATCGAATGGCCCGACGTTAAGTGACAAGTCGTTAATTTGGTTAATTGCCGTAATTATCAATCATTATCAATTGTCAATCATTGTCAACATTGGTCACATTGGTCAAAACGTTTAAAAACGAAAACATTCGAGTGTTTTCTTGTGTAGAGTTTCAAACAGTTTTAAAGAACTCAAATTAATTATTAATTTATTGTTAGTTATTATTTACAAAGAATCATGGAGGTTTCTGACAATAAAAACAAGAATGTCAGTAATAATCCAGCGCCAACAGTCGAGCAAATAAATGCAGACAGTATTACACAGGTATAAAAAAAATGTTTGTGTTTAATTTACACAAAATTGGTACAGATTAAATAAAAACAAACATACGTTGTTTTACTTATATTTGTGTACATGTTGATTTGGCATCCAAAATCTGATTGAACTGGCAGTTTTTTAAATATTTTTCGAGTACGGAAGATGCAGTCATGAATTACAGAACATTTTTTTTTTTTTTCAACAATAGTCGATGTTATTTGTCACCATTCACTATATTTCTCAATAACTGTTGTGTATCAATGTTTTTTGAATCTTTCTAATTCTTTGTCTTTTTTACCTTAATTTGTTTTTAGTGTTTTATTTTCAATTTTCAAGTTGAAAAATTCATACATCTCCATTCTAAAAATGACTTTGAATTTAGAAACAAAAATCAAAAATCTTGAAATTTTAAAATATCTCTGTGTAAACTTAAAAATCACAAAGTGTGTGTATTATGATGATTGCAATAGTTGGAAATGTTTAGAATTTCAAAGATCAAAAAATCAGGTCTAATTTAGAAAAATATAATTTTCACTTGTCAAAAATTGTTGGATTTCAATTCGACACTTTTATTCCAGTTAGCCAACAAGTACTGGTCGCCATCCTCGCCCCAGCAGCACCTCCCCTTTGACCCCCAAATAATCGACAACATCTACGTGGACGAGCTATGCATCTCCAAATTCTCCATCCGTCGCATCATGATGCTCGAATTCAGCCAGTATCTAGAAAACTACCTCTGGCCAAACTACGACCCCCGAACGTCCACCCGAGCCCACGCGATGTCCATCGTCATAATGGTCAACGAGAAGTTCCGCGAACGCGTGCAAGTTTGGGAAGCCTTCGAGAGGCGAATCGAACAATTCGACGGCTTTATCGACAAGGTCCTGGATGCCTGCCTAGAGGACAGCATCCTGGACTATGACCTGAAAGAGCAGACTTCGTTGATCGTCTTCCTGAACCACTGCTTCAACTCCCTGGAAGTCGATATCGTCAGGAATAAGTTCCAGCAGCTAGTGTCGCTGATGACGTGGACATCACTGCAGCCGCAGAGGTTGAAGTTGGAGTTAGAGAAGCACCTGAAGTGGAAGAGGAAGTTCAGGGCGTATGAGAGGCGCGATAGAGAGAAGACTAAGGAGGAGAAGGAGAAGGCGGAATGGGAGAGAAAGTTCCTTCATAGGCTAATGATCAAGTTCATGAGGATCTTGGAGTCCATTCCTGCGGAGGGGGAGGTTTTCAAGGATAAGATTAGGTACTGTGAGAGGTTCTTGGAGCTGGTGATCGGGCTGGAAGCGCTTTTGGGGACGAGGAGGTTCTTCACGACGGTTATGGATGATTGTCATTTGGTGGTGAGGTGCGCTTTGTCGAACTTGTTGAAGAGACCGGATGGGGGGTTGTTTGGACAGGTAATTTGATTATTTTTTAGAGGTTTGGATGATCGAGGGTGATTTTGTGATGATTTGTAATTTTTATTTTCAGTTGCTGGAAATGCTGAAATTTTACGCACGATTTGAGATCGACGAGGACAGCGGGGATGCACTCACAGACAATGACATGATGAAACTTCATTATGCTAAAGTCATCTCGCTTCAAGTAAAATTTCGCACTTGATGAATGATTGATAAATTAATGAACTGTCGAATAAGTCAATTAATGATTCATTTAAAAAATCGTCAGAATACTCGAAATATTGAAAATTTTTCGAGTTTTCAACATTTTCGATAATTTTGAGATGTTCAAGATTTCCAGAAGGGTTTTAATCTCTCAAATTGTCTACATTATTACAACTGTCAAAATTCTTGGAATTTTCGGCAATTTTAGAATTTTTAACGTTTTTTAAATCTGCAGAATGTTCAAATGATCAAATATTTTTAATATTTTCAATAATTCGGAAATTTCAAGGATAATCATATTGTCAACATTGTCAAAATTATTAATTAAATTCAATCAATTTATACTCCCAAAATTTTAGGAGATCGAATCAAGTAGCAGCTTTTTAATTATTGCCATCATTTTGTTTATTGAAAAATTTTTTGATACATCATTTATTGGTTCGTTGTTAAATAGGTATCAAAATTTTTTTCAGAAAGCTATTTTCGCTTTGAAGATTGAAAAAATGGAAAATTTCGCTCTCACAAACGTGGCTAGTGTCGATACTAGAAATGCACTGGAAATGCATTTTGGTTCTTTAAGGTAATTCTTGCTTTCCTTTTTTTGTTTTTCAATGATCAATAATCATATTCATAATTTTATGTTTGATAATCTTTTTATTTTTTTCAGTCAGGAAAAATTTCGGTTGATAGCGAATTATTTGAAGCTGATTCCTCTCGAAGAAAAAGAAATCGCCGAAAATTGGTTCAGAATCGACATCGATTTCCTTCGGGAATTAATCGTGAGTGAAAACAAAATTACGAAATGTTGATTTTTTCTTATTTGTCGATTTTGTTGTAAATTTAAAAGTTTTTTACGTTTTTGAATGGGAAATTCTTTGACTGGACATTGCAATTTTCGATTTTAATTTTTTCATGTTTCTCATTTTGAATATAAATAATTGTCTATTTTGATTAATCAAGTTTTTTTTTTTTTAATTCACATTGTTTCACTTCAATTTTTTTACAATTTAACGTGTAATTCACACTTTGCAAACGAATTTTTTAACAATGATTATTTTCTTTTAGATTTCCAGACACGAACGTCGAGCTTCCCAATTGGAAGAGCTCAACGAAATGCCACTTTACCCGACAGAAGAAGTCATTTGGAACGAAAGCATCGTGCCTACCGAATATTTTTCGGGCGAAGGTTGTCTCGCGCTGCCAAAATTGAATTTGCAGTTTCTGACGCTTCACGATTATTTGCTCAGAAATTTCAATCTTTTCCGTCTCGAATCTACATGTACGTTAAAAAAATCGTAATAATTTTTAGTTTTCATTCCTTCGGAGATTTTTTAATTTGTTTTGAAATGATTTTTCAGATGAAATTCGTCAAGACATCGAAGATGCTTTGAGCAGATTAAATCCATGGTAAAATTGATGATTTTTTATTCTGTTCAATAGTTTTTCAATTTTCGAATATTGGTATTTTTTTAAATAATGAAAAAATATCCAAAATTAATATAACTAGTATTATATTGTAATAAATTATGTATAAAACCATGCTGAATTATATCGTGATTTATAGATTTGATATAATAATTATCAAAATATATGAAAATTAAATATTATTATTATATATATACATTATTAATATTGTTATTGAATATATATTATATATATATTTAATAATTAACATTACATATATTACGAATATAATATTGGTTTATAATTTTTGCAGGAGAGCAGAAGATGATAGTGCTTTTTTCGGAGGCTGGGCAAGAATGGCCCAACCGATTTCACAGTTCGCCGTGGTCGAAGTCGCGAAACCGAATATCGGAGAAAATCGACCTTCCAGAGTTCGAGCCGACGTCACGGTGCATTTGAACGTGCGAAAGGAAATCAAAAGCGAATGGGAAAATTTGAGGAAACACGACGTTTGTTTCCTGATCACTGTCAGGCCACAAAATCCAATCGGTACACAGATTTTGCTTCTACAACGAAGATAAACCGAAATTTTAGGATTTTTAAGCTTTCCCTAGTGATTCTAGTTTTTTATGAAATAATGTAAATTTTTTCAAACTTTCATAAAATGTGCAATTTTTTTTGTTTTTATAAAATCACTTTATGAAAATCGCACATTTTATGAAAGTTTATGGAATCAAATGAAAAAATTATATTTTGTAAAAAGTTGATGAAATGTGCTATTAAAAATTGAAAACTTATTACCTTAAAACTTAATAAAAATGTTTTTTGTTATAAATATCGTATTTGAACAAAAAAAAATTATTGTATGAAATGGCACATTTCAAAAAAGTTTTATACAGTCAACTTGATGACAAAAAAAAATGTCTACAACAAATTTTTGAATTTTGTAAAAATGTTCTAAAAACTATGATACACGTTTATACCATCAGGAAAATTGTTTCTCATTTTCACTAGACGAATAATTATGAAATTGACCAAATTTTATTATTTTTAGGCACAAAGTACAACCACAAACTGCCGTTTGTCCCCCAAGTCGGTCTAACGACAGTTCGCGGTTGCGAGATCGAAGGAATGCTGGACTCAAACGGGCGAGTCATTGAAGACGGGCCCGAACCGAGGCCCATTTTGCCCGGCGATTCTCGGACTTACCGGGTTTGGTTGGATTCGAATCAATATCGAATCGACATGGACGAAGCTAGTCACGGGAAAGAAGACGTTTACGAGAATTTCAACGTCATCATGCGACGAAAACCGAAAGAAAATAATTTTAAGGCCGTTTTGGAAACCATTCGCGAGCTCATGAACACGGATTGCGTCGTTCCCGGATGGTTGCACGATATTATTTTGGGTTACGGTGATCCTGGAGCTGCCCACTATCACGAGTATTAATTTGTTGTTAGAAAATTGAACTTGTTATAAGTTGATTAATCGAGAATTAATTATTAATTTATGAATAATTAATTGATATTGATATTTTATCAGATATTCAATTTTCGAAAATGTAAGAATTTTTTATAATTTTAAAGGGTTTTTAAAACTACGATAATTTTGAATTTTCGAGGATTTTAAAATTTTTGGGTGTTGAAAATTTTAGAAATTTTTAGAATTTTGATAATGTTAAAAATATGGAGCATTTTTAACATTTCGAGTATTTTAAAAATTTCGAAAATTTTAATAATTATACAAATTTTGGCAAATTAGACAATTGTCGGAATTGGGATTATTTTTGACAATTTTTAGGATTTTGAAAATTGTGAGTTTCGAAAATTTCGGATATTCTGGAAATTTTTAACATATTGAGCAATTCGAAAATTTTAAAGATTTTTAACGTTTCAAACAATTCAATAATTGTCTAAATTGCAATAATTTTGACTATTTACGGATTTTGAAAATTATAAGTTTCAGAAATTTCGAAAATTTTAGAAATTGTTCACATTTTTAGTATTCTGAAAAATTTTTAAATTCTAAAATGTTCGAAAATTAAAAAATTGAATGTATTCAATTCAATTTTAATTCAATTTTCTAAGGATATTGAATTAATCAAACTTAATAATTTTATTACTATTGTTTACTATATATAATTGACGGTTTTAAAATTTCCGATATTTTTATAATGTTGAAAATTCCGTATATTTTTCAACATTTTGAGCATTCTGAAAATTGAGAAGATTTTGAAGATACTCAACATCGTGAAAAAGTCAAGAATTTTGGAAATTTAGGAATCTTTGATGATGAAAATTCCGATGATTTTGAGCATTGTGAGCATTCTAAAAATTGAAAAAATTTCGAAATTTTTAAATATTACAAGAATTTAAAAAATTTTAAGAATGCTGACAATTTTGAGGATTTCACAAAATGATGAGTTTTTAAATTTTTGGAATTTTCGAAAATTCCGCTAATTCCAGAAATGTTGCAAATTAAGACAATTTTTACTATTTCGAGAATTATAAACATTTAAAAATGTTTGTCATTTTCAAGCATTTTGAAAATTTCGAGAATATTGTAAATTCGGACTATTTATTTATAACAAATCATCAATAATAATGAACAACAATAATTAATTAATTAATTAAGTAATTATTTGTAATATTTCCGACATTTTTGAAATATTGAAAATTCTAAAAGTTCATCCATAACAAATAAATTATAAAATAAACAACAACAATGATGAATTAATTAATTGATCAATCATTCAATCTATCGAACAAAACTTGTTTTTCTTGAACGAAAAATTTTTTTTGCAGAATGAGAAACGAGATTCCGTCCATGGATTTCAACGACACTTTTTTGGACATGCAGCACCTGAACGCGAGTTTTCCGGACTACGAAATTCGAGTCGATCCAAAAGTTTCAGATTCCAAAATGTTGGTTCCGCCTTTTCGGTTAGAATTTGCCGACGTTCTGGACAAAGTCGATGAAATCCCCAAAGAACAACGTCGGAAAATAATCACTGTGACGCCTCATGTTCCGCCAAGTCGAGGACCTTACGAAACTAACGAACTCAAAACGTTTGTTTATATTTTTATTTTATTTTTATTTATTTATTCATTTATACACGGGTGTACCCCTTTACAAAATAAGATTCCGAGCATATATAGGATTAAAAATATAAGATGAAGAAACAAGACAGAATAACCATCAAATTATTATCACTTATATTGTATTGAACTATTATTTATTATATTATTTACTGTAGTTTTGTCATAAGTATAAAAAATCGATCGAGAGTATTGAAAAAAACTATCATTTCGGCGTTCTCAGGAATCAAATCCCGTTTACGCCATTTACTTTTATCCAAAATCTACAAAAAGGTGGGTCCGTAGGGTGGAGCCCCACATAAAACTTAATTTTCGATCGATAAAAATTCATAAACTCTCTCAAAATCGAAATCCTTGCATAAAACTGTCATTTTAGCGTTTTGAGAAATCAAATTCCATTTACGTGATTTATTTTTTAACCAAAATCTACAAAAAGGGGGTCCGTGGGGCAGAGCCTCTCATAAAACTCAATTTTCGATCGATGAAAATTCATAAACTCTCCAAAAATCGAAATCCTTGCATAAAACTGTCATTTTAGCGTTTTGAGAAATCAAATCCCATTTACGCCATTTACTTTTTATCCAAAATCTACAAAAAGGGGGTCAGTGGGGCGGAGCCCTTCATAAAACTCAATGGTCGATCGATAAAAATTCATAAACTCTCCCAAAATCGAAACCCTGGTATAAAACTGTCATTTTAGCGTTTTGAGAAATCAAATCCCATTTACGCCATCCACTTTTTATCCAAAACTACCAAAAGGGGGGTCCGTGGGATGGAGCCCCACATAAAACTCAATTTTCGATCGATAAAAACTCATAAACTCTCTCAAAATCAAAATCCTTGTATAAAACTGTTATTTTTGCATTTTCAGGAATCAAATTCCATTTACGCCGACGCAAATCGAGGCGATTCGCGCAGGAATGCAGCCGGGACTCACACTCGTGGTTGGACCTCCAGGTACCGGAAAAACCGACGTCGCTGTGCAAATTATTTCTAATTTGTACCATAATTTTCCGAACCAAAGGACTCTTATCGTGACGCACTCGAATCAAGCCCTTAATCAACTTTTCGAAAAAATCATGGCTTTGGACATAGACGAGCGTCATTTGCTGCGTCTTGGTCATGGCGAGGAAGCTCTTGAAACGGAGAAGGATTTCAGCAGATACGGGAGGGTTAATTACGTTTTGGCGAAAAGACTCGATCTTCTGACGGAAGTGCAGAGATTGAAAGTAATTTTTTTGTTTTGTTATTTTGGAAGTGTTTTGAGGAATGTTTAGGTACAGTGGGAAAAATGTATGGTTATGGTAAACAGAAAATTTATGGGTGGAATTGGGTTGAGTTTGTGCTTGGGTTTTTTTAGTTTGGAATAGTTTTTTGGAATTAAACTAGGGAACTTGAAGTTTGAAGATTGATTCTGGAATTTGGAATTTAATTTAGAAGTCATCTTCCGAAACTTCAAATTTCAATTTCGCTTCTGAATCCTTAAGTTTGAAATTTAATATGGAAGCTTCAAATATGAAATCCGATTAGAAATTTCAAGTTTTAAATTCAATTCCGAAATTTCAAAGTTTGAATAAACTTTCGAAACTTCGAATTTGAAGTTTAATTAAGAGACTTCAAGTTGCATTCTGGAATTTCAACTTCGAAATAAACTTGCGAAACTTAAAGTTTGAAGCTCGCTCTCGAATCTTTGAACTTTTAAAACAATCAGAATGTTTAATGAATAACAATTGGAAACAAATGAAATAAAAATTTATGGCTTGAAGTTCTGAATTTAATTACGAAACTTAAACTTTCAAATAAACTTCCGAAACATCAAATTCGATGTTCAATTAAGAAACTTCGAGCTCAATTCCGAAATTTCAACTTCACTCTCAAAATTCGAGTTGAAAATTCAGTTCGGAAACTTCGAGTTTGAAGTTCAACTTCGAAACTTCAAGATGGAAATTAAGTATGAAAACTTCAGGTTCAAAGTTGCATTTGGAAACTTCAAGTCTGAAGGTCAGTTCCTACACTTCAATTTTTCAATTAACTTCGGGAACTTCAAATTTGAAGTTTTACTCGGAAACTTCAAGTTTGAATTTTAATCCCGCAACATTAAAGTTGAAGTTAAATTCCAAATTTTCAAGTTCGATAAAAACTTTTGAAACTTCAAATTTCTAATTAACTTCCGGAACTTAAAATTTTAAGTTCAATTCCGAAACTTCAAGGTTTAAGTGCAAATCGAAAGTTTTACGATTTAAATGAACTACGAAATTTTAAGTTTGAAGTTCAATTCAAGAACTTAAATCCAGAATTAACTTCTGAAACTTCAAGTTAAAGTTTGAAGTTTAATCACGAAATTTCAATGTGAAAGTTCAATTCCAAATTTCATGTTTGAAATAAATTTCCGAAACTTCAAGTTTGAAGTTCAGTTAGGAAACTTCAAGCTCAGAATTAAATTTCCGAACTCCAAATTAAAAATTTAATCTGGAAACTTCGAGTTTGAAATAAACTTTCGAATCTTCACGGTCGGAGTTCAATTCCGAACTCCAAGTTCGAAATAAAGAAAAACTTCGAATTTGAAGTTCACTACGGAAACTTCGAAGTTTATTTCTCAAACTTCAACTTCGAAGTTTTATTATTGTATAAAACTTCATTTTACAGTTAAATTCCGAAATTTCAAGATTTAAATAAACTTCTGAAACTTCAAGTTCGAAATTGAATTCGGGAACTTGAAGTTCAACATTAAATTCCCGAACACCAAATCAGAAGTTCAATATTGAAACTTCAAATTTGAAATAAACTTCTGAATTTTTAAAGTCAGAGTTAAATTTGAAACTCCAAGTTTGAAGTTCAGTTCTGAAACTTCAGTTCGGAAATAAACTTCCGATACTTCGAATTCGAAGTTTATTTCATTTCAATCAATTTTGAGAATTCAAAACTTCAATTGAAAAGTTCATTTCCGAAACTTTAAAATCGAAGTTCAATCCCGAAATTGTAATTTCACAGTTCTATCAAGAAATTAGTGTTCCATATTATATCTGTTCGAATATTTTCCCGTCAAAAAAAAAAAAAAAAAAACACACATTTCTAAAACAATAAACTGAGAAAAATAATGTCACTCCTTTCAATTCTTCCCCTAAAAAAACTAAAAACTTAACTGAAAAATTCCGTTGGCAACACGTTACCACTTAAAAATTCTATCAGTCTAACTGAAAATTTGAGTTGCTGAAAAACTTCGTTGAGAGAGTGTTGTCACTGAAAAATTTCAGTTGTGTTTACTGGAACTGACACTTGTTCTAATAGAAACTTATTATAGAGGCAATAAATAAAATCGTTCATTCATCGGCTCCAACTTTTTCGTTCAGTAGGAGCAATTGAAATATCCTTCATCTGGACTGAGAATTTCATCAATAACCAATACAACTGAAAATTCAGTTGGACGTAACGAAACTGACAGAAATTTTTCTCAGTGCAGTGTCAAACAAATTTTTCTCTGTATTTATCACCTCTAAAAAAATCTGTTTTCCCCAGGAATCTCTCGACGTCCAAGGCGACGTGGCTTACACGTGCGAAACCGCGGGCTACTTCTTCACGTACCACGTGCAGCCCCGGTGGGATAGCTTCGAAGCCGAGTTCAAGCAACAGGGCACCCTGGACCGCATCGACGACGAGAAGTTCCCGTTCCTGAAGTTCTTCGAGAACGCCCCGCAGCCGCTGTTCAAGCACACGTCCTTCCAGGACGATCTGGAGCAGGCGCGCAGTTGTTACCGGTACATCGAGCGCGTGTTCTCCCAACTGGAAGAGTTCCGAGCGTTCGAGCTTTTGCGCTCCGGCCTCGACCGGTCCAAGTACCTGCTGGTGAAGGAAGCGAAAATCATCGCGATGACGTGTACCCACGCGGCCTTGAAACGCAGGGAACTCGTCGATATGGGATTTACTTATGATAACATCCTCATGGAGGAGTCGGCGCAAATTCTGGAGATCGAGACTTTTATTCCTTTACTTTTGCAGAATCCTCATGATGGTTACAATAGGTTTGTTGTGGGGTTTTATGTTCAGTTTTGTAGATAAAACGCCTTGTGAGAGGTTGATAAGGAGAAATGATGACCTTGTAAGAACTTGTAAGGTGACCTTGTGAGAAGTTAATAGGGACTTTCGAGCCTTATGAGGATTTTGGTTTTTTTTTTTTTCATTGTTTTGGAACTGTTTTTTTTATTTCTAACCTGAAAAAAAAGTTTTTGGGGCGACTTTGTGAGGATGAGTTTGTGAGGAATTTTGAGACTTATGAAGAGTTGAGAAAAAAAATTATCAAAATCAAGTTTCGTAGAAGTTCGACAAACTTTGAAGTTTTGAGAGCGAAAAGTTCTAGAATTTCGAAGTTTTGTAGAATTTAGGAAATTTAAAGTTGTTGAGTTTTTGGATTTTAACAGTTTTTTGGTTTTGAAGAATTCGAAAGTTATGGAGTTTTGGAATTTTCGGGTATTTTAGAAGTTCTCGATTCCTAGATATTTCGGAATTTTTAAAGTAGTGAATTTTTGGGATTTTTATGTTTTGAAGAATTTTGGAGGTAAAAAGCGGATAAGTTTGTGGATTTCGAACGTTTTTTTGGTTTTTTAAAGAATTTCGCATTTTCGAAACTTGACTAACATGAGAAATTGACGAGTTCATAGGATTTTACGGTTTTTCAATTCTAGTTTTAGTTTTGTAAACAAAGCGCCTTGTAAGAGCTTGATAATGAGAAATGATGACCTCCTAAGAACTTATAAGGTGACCTTGTAAGAAGCCTCTCGACACTCGGCTGCGCCTCGTGTCTCGATTTGCTTTCATACTTCGGCCTCGGCCCCAAAAGCCACGCCTCAAGTCCTTGATACAAAAATATCTATTTTGCAAAACACGCATTAAATAAACGCTTCGAGCCCCTGAAATAGCGCATTGAGGACGTCCATTTACGACCGGCGATTTGGTATTGTACCTATGATCGTTCCTCAAGTCCTACAATTGTTCCTCAAGTCCAACAATTGTTCCTCAAGTCCTACAATTGTTCCTCAAGTCCGTTGAAAACAGAAACAATATGGATTCTTTTATCCAACGCGCATGCGCATTGTCGACTCGCGATGTTTTGACATTTATAGGTTCGTGGTGCACCGTGTCGTGAATGGACGTCCTCAATGCGCTCTTTCAGGGACTGGAAGCCCCTATTCAGTGCGCGGTTGCAAAAAACGATGTTTGCACCTCGGACCCGAGGCGTGCTTTTTGGGCCAAGACGATGTATGAAGCCTCTTGACCCTCGGCTGCGCCTCGGGACGAGATTTGGCTCCACACGTCGTCTCGGCCCGAAGAGCCACGCCTCAAGTCCTTGATACAAAAATATATATTTTATTTCTAACACCTCCGGACACGATTTCCAGGTTGAAACGCTGGATAATGATCGGAGATCATCATCAGTTGCCCCCGGTCATCAAGAACATGGCGTTCCAAAAGTACTCGAACATGGAACAGTCCTTGTTCGCGCGTTTCGTCAGGTTGAACGTGCCGACGGTGGATTTGGACGGGCAGGGTCGCGCGAGGCCCAGCATTTGCAACCTGTACAATTGGCGGTACAAGAGGTTGGGAAATTTGGCGCACGTGCAGAAGGACGAGGAGT
The DNA here is from genome assembly GCA_030522785.1 of Platygaster equestris. Taxonomy (NCBI): domain Eukaryota; kingdom Metazoa; phylum Arthropoda; class Insecta; order Hymenoptera; family Platygastridae; genus Platygaster; species Platygaster equestris. The sequence goes on from JAPYZK010000697.1 coordinate 25,989, forward strand.
ACCTCGTGGCGAATCCGGGATTCTTGTACGATTTCCAGTTGATCAACGTGGAGGATTATATGGGCAAAGGGGAGAGCGAGCCCAGCGCGTACTTTTACCAGAACCTCGCGGAAGCGGAGTATTGCGTCGCGGTTTTCATGTACATGCGGATTTTGGGGTACCCGGCGGAAAAAATCAGCATTCTGACGACTTACAATGGGCAGAAACATCTCATTCGGGATGTGATCGACAGGAGGTGATTCAATTTTTTTTTTATTTTATAAAATTGTAGAGTGTAAAACGTGTTGTGAAAATTGTATAGTAAAACGTCGGAATTTTCAAAATCGTCGAAAAATCTAGAATTCTAGAAGTTTTTGAATTTTCTTGATACATGACGTAATTTTTTGAGAATTTCGAAAATTTGCAGAATTTCCAACATTTCCGAACTTTTCAAAAATGTTCAACTTCTTGAAAGTTCAAAATTATTGGAGTTTCTACAATTTTTGAAAGATAAGCGGAATTTTCGAAACATTGAGATTTTTAAAAATATCCAACATTTTCCAAACTTATGATGCCTTTGAAAATTTCAAAGTTTCCGCAGTTTCTGCAATTTTTCGAAATTTGAACATTTATACATCACGCTATTTTTCAGGACTTTCCCACACTTGCATAATTTCCAATATTTCCGAACTTTTTAAAAATGTTAAACTTCTTGGAAGTTCAAAACTATTGGAATTTCCAGTTTTTGAAAGATTAGCGAAATTTTCGAAACATCGAGATTTTTAAAAATATCCAACATTTTCCAAATTTATGATGTCTTCGAAAATTTCAAAATTTCCACAGTTTCTGCAATTTTTCGAAATTTGAACATTTTGAATAATTTTATACCTCTCAAAATTTTCTAAATTATTAATTTTTCGCGAATTTTCAGACTTTTGAAAAGTTCTTAGATTTCTTCAGTCTAAAAAAGAATGTTCAAATCCTTACAGTTGTTAAATTTCACAAAATTTCCAGTATCCTTGAAATTTACAAAATCTAAAAAAGGTGATATTTCGAAAAGTTTCGAAATCTTGAAAATTTTGAACATTTTCAACATTTGTAGAGTACTTAAACATTTTTAATTTTTAAAAAATTTTCAAAATTCTGAAAATCTTCAACCTTTTTTTCAATTCTCAGAGTTTTTAAAATCTGATGAGATTCTCAAAATTCTGAGAACTGTTGAATTTAACAAAATTTCCCAACTCCCAACATTATCGGAATGTTAAAAAATCTCTAAAATTGTTAAAATGTCGAAAATTTCAGAAATCTTTTGAATTTTGAACATTTTTAACTTAAACATTCTCGAAATTCCTAAAATTCTAGAAATATCCAAAATCTTCAAAAATTTTAAATGATCCGAATTTTTTAAGTTTGTTAAGATTCAAAAAATGTTAAGAATTGTTAAACTTCACGAAATCCCCAAAAATCTCCAACACTCGACATTTATAAAATTGATAAAAATTTCCGAAATCTTTGAAATTTTTCAACATTTTTCAAATCATTGAAACGTTAAAAATTTTCCAAATATTCGAAAGTTTAAGAATTCACAGAATTTTTAGAATCTAACAAGATTTTAAAATCTTGGAATTGTCAGATGTAACAAAGTTTTAAAAACTTCCAACATTTTCGAAATCCAAAAATTTTTTCAAATTTCCGAATTATCGAAAATTCAAACATTGTCAACATTTTTAAAATTCTCTTTCTTTCCGAAATTCTAAGAATATTTCAAATCCAACAACGTTTCAAAAAAAATTTTCAATTGTTCCAAATGAAGTCCATTTTTAATTCCCAAAAACATGCAACGAAAAATTTCCCAAAAACTCATCATGATCGAAAAACATTTTCGTCAAGATGTTACAAACACCATTTTTTCGTCACAATTGACGAAATATTCCAGTCCACATTTTGGAGTGCACTTTTCCTACATCGTAGGATGATAAAATGACCCATTTTTCCACTAGTTGCGAAAAGTACAATATTTTTCCTTCGTCCACAGATGCGCCAACAACCGCCTGATCGGGAAACCCAGCAAGGTGACGACCGTAGACAAGTACCAAGGTCAGCAAAACGATTACATTTTGCTCTCCCTGGTGAGGACGCGCGCCGTCGGTCACCTCCGCGACGCCCGTCGTCTCGTCGTCGCCATGTCCCGCGCCAGGCTCGGACTCTACGTTTTCGCTAGGGCCTCCCTCTTCAGGAACTGCTTCGAGCTCAAACCCGCGTTCGACCAGTTGACCCGGCGACCCCTGAAACTCCACATTTTGCCGCATGAAGAGTACCCCGCCACTCGACTCAGTCACCAGGAACCTTCGCAGCCGTTCACGGAAATCCTGGACATGCCGCACATGCTGAAATTTGTCTTCGAATTGTATTCGGAGAAGATAAGCCATATGAAGGTGCGTCCTTTTGTTGTGTACGAAGAGTATACCGAATATAATAATATAATATAATATAATATAATATAATATAGTATAATATAATATAACATAATGTATATTAACATAATATAATATAATATAATATAGTACCACGTTTGTACCAAAAAAATTGTTTTGGTCATTTTTTTTTACGTTTTTAACTTGAAAAAAAAAACTTGTTGGTGACCCAATAAGGATAACTGAATGAAGATTTTCGAACGTTATAAGTTCAGAAAAATATGTATATCCAATTCGGGAACTTCGAGTTCAAAGTTTCAACTTGTTTGTTCTTTTTTCTAGGAAATGCACGAGTGGATGCAATTGGAAGCACAAACTGATCACATTCCAGTCCATCTCAAAGCTGAAGAGGAAGTTGATAAAAAAGAGGAAATATTTGAAAAAATGGAGGGAGATTCGAGGAAATGAAAATTATACATAAGTGTTACATTATGTTTATTTTCCTTTCACAATTTTTAACTTAACTAATTTAATTTCCTTTAACTAATTTTTAACTTCTATAAGTGTTACATTCTGTTTATTTTCCTTTCACAATTATTACAATGATCTGATAATTTGTATAATTATTTGGATATTAATTTGTGCATGCCAATGATAACTTGAATGATTAAATGAGTTTTTCGTCGTCGTGCTCGAGTATATCCAGCGAATCGCGCAGTTTTGGTGTAATGCTGTTGCTCACGAAGTCTTTGGTAATATGTGGGCATTTAAAGAATACGAGACTTTTCAAATTCGGAGTCACGAAGTCGGCAAGTGGAAATGGTTGTATTCTGAGCCATTTGAGTTTCAGACTCACAAGGCTGTGGCATTCGGTGAGAGCATTTATGCCAGTTGACGTTACTGCTTCACAATCTGAAAAATACGAACATTTTGAAAATACTTGTACTGTTTTCAGTAGAAAATTTTTTTAAAACAATCTATTGTTGTAAAACAACAGTTAATTGCAACTTTTTGTTGAAATTAATAGAATTTAATAAATAATCGACAGAATTTTATAAAACTTGGAAATTTCCAATATCTCGAAAACTTCGATACATCCAAAATTTTACAAACTTCTAAGCTATAAAACTTCGAGAAACTTGAAAAAGTCGAACTTTCAAAACTTTCGAAATAACGAAAAAACCGTTTACCGCTCAAATTAAGTGTATGCAACCTTTTGCAGTACGTAACGAGGCTATAAATTACTTCATCCGTCACAATTTTTTTGTTATCCATAATATTAAAAAATTTCAAAAGCTTCATGTGCGATACAGCGGTTGTCAATGAACTTTCCGAAAATCCGATACAAATCTCAATCGACAGTGATTGTATATTCGAAATCGGCAGCTTCTCGCCGAAGAAATGGTTGGCAAGGCTATTTCCATCGGAACTTTGTAAAGTGACGAAAGACGGGGAAGCGTTTTCTGGATAAATCGAGGTAATATTGAGGCCCCCGAGGGAACATGACGTCAAATTCGGCATCAATGGGGCGATTCCTTCGAGCTCTACCCAACGAGAGAAAGCTGTAAGAAAAAAATTATTCAGAAGTCATGGAAATCCTTTATATCTGCAAATGCACATGGGTTTCGTAAGTAGAAAAAAACGCGTGTGTTATGGGATACGTGGTAAAAGTGGAAGAGAATGTTAAATTATGGAATTTGAAGATTTTGGAAAATCTGAACATTTTCAGAATTTCGACAGTGTAGAAAGTGTTGTGTATTTTGGAAATTTTGAGAATTTTTGAGTTCAAATATTTTGGTGATAAAAATTAAAGATGACTGAAAATTTGGATAATTCAACAAATTTTGGGAATTTAACTGTTTTGAAATTTCAAATCGAGAATTGCGAAATGTCGAAGAATTTTCTAAATTTTAGAGATTTCTAAAATTTTTGAAAATTGGAGAATTTTTTGTATTAGAAAATTTCGTAAATTTTGATCATTTCAAATATTTTGAGAATTTCGAATGTCGTTAAGATTTCAAAACATAACAAAAGTTCGAAAATTCACAGAAAACTCAACATTTTGTATATATGTACAAATATGTCAAAATTTGAAAATTTAGTACATTTCGAGAATTTCAGAAATTTCAAAAATTCCGAGGAAATGGAAATTTTGAGACTTTTCATGAACTTAAAAATCTTTAAAATATTTGGAAATTCTCAGATTTCCGAAAATTTTGATAATTTTGAAACTTGCGAATTTCCTGAAAAATTATTTCAATTTTGAAAATTATCAGAATTATAGAAATTTTAACAATTTTAAAAAATTATACAATTTTGATAACCCTACAACATTTTGAATATGACATAATATAAAAATTTCTAGAACCCTGAAATTTCCGAGAAACTTAAAATTTCAATAATCACAAGGAACTGAAAATTATGAAATTCTCGATAAACTGGAAAATCTTAGAAATATTTAGAAATTCTTAGATTCGTACAAATTTCACAAATTTTGATAATTTTGAAATTTGCGCATCTCCTGAGAATTTCAATATTTCCTAAAATGTTGAAAATTATCAGAATTCTGGATATTTCGACAATTTTCAAAAATTATACAATTCTGATAATCCCAAAACATTTGTAAACATGATAAAATTCAAAAACTTCGAGAAACTTGAAAATTTCAAAAATTAAAAGGGATTGAAAATTTTCGGTGAAATTGAAAATCTCAAAAATGTTTGGAAATTCTTAGAAGACAAAAATTTTTTGATAATTTTGAAAATCGTGAATCTCTTGAGAATTCAAATAATTTTGCAATCGTTTAAAAATTCAAAGATTTCGAAAATTTTGGAATATTCCAAAATTTCTGCCATCATTAAATTTCTGAAAATTTCGTCAATTTTCAAAAATCATAAAATTTGAATAACCCCAGAACATCTGTCAATATGACACAATTCGAAAATTTCGTAAATTTATAAATTCTAAGAAGTGTAGTATTCTTTAAAATAATACCAATTCCGAAAATGTCAGTAATTAAGAATATTTTACCAGAACTCTGAAACATTTTACAATTAAAAAAACCTCGCACTTCCACTTCAAAACTATCAATAAATCAAGTAATTTTCTATCTCGACTCGCACATGTGTTTCGTAACTAAAAAAAAGTCCGTACAAGTTAAAAACAGCTCCGTCAACTTCGGACAATTCTGACCAATGGACGAAAGCATTTCATGGTTTATCGTCACGGGCCCCGGTAAAAAACTAGCTTCTCTAAGACGGAATGTTCCAAGATTCGGGAAAGATCCGATTTCGCTGAATGTTCTCCCGGACAAATTTTTGCAGTACATTATGGTCAGTGACTGCACATTGGATTTCCTGCCGTCGAACAGTAACAAATGGAGTCCCAAGTTACTCAATTCCACTGATTTCAAGCTCTTCGAAGCAGTCATTATCACGTTCATGCACTCGGCAGTTATTTCTTCTTGGGCTAGAAACGAAACAAAAACAAAATATTTACAGCTCCTGAATTGTTGTAAGTAAGGGGCCGTTCACATATTCAGGGTTTGGAAATAACGCGTTACTCTAAAACGTTACATTTTTATATCTAACGATAACGTAGCGCGTTACTTTAATGACAAAGCAGCGATAACGGTAACCAATTACTTTGCACGCGGTAATGAGTAACAGTAACGAGTAACAAAATTTCCGTTACTTTCACGTTATTTATTATTCTTATTTATTGGAAATTTCAAACATTTTGAAGAATTTGAGTTTTTAAGAATATTGAAGTTCTGAGATTCCAGAGTTTCGAAATTTGGGAATTTCGAGAAGTATTTGTCGATCGAAGTTTTACAGAATCATAAAGTTCCAAAGTTTTGACTTTTTCAGACGTATCGAAGATTTGGATTTACGAAATTTAGAAGTTTTGAGACGTTTTGAAGAATTTAGTTTTCAAATAAGAGTGTTTTGGGATTTTTCAAGTTTCGGATTTTTCGGGGTTTTGAAAAGTTTTCAAGTTTTAATGCTTGGGAGTATGGGAATTTTGGAAGTTTCAGGATGTTTTGAATTTTTTGGAATTTTAAATGTTCTGAAGTTTTGAGACCGAAATTTTCAAAAGATGTGAAAATTTAGAAATTTTCGAAGAATTTTGAAATTCCCGAGTTTTGGAATTTAGAAGTTTTGAAGACTTTTGAAGTTTTCTAGCTTCGCTATTTCGATGTTGTGACGGATTTGAAAGAATTTGGGAGTTTTTACGAATTTTAAAGTTGTTAACTTTAGAATTTTTATATGTTTGAGACATTTTGATAGTTTTGAAGGATTTCAAACAACTTGGAACCGAAAGTTTTTAATCCTATACATTTCAGAATCCTAAAGTTTTCGAGTTTCAAGTTTTTGAAGTTCTGATGAATTCGAACGAGATCGAAAGTTTCAAAGAATTTCATATTTTCGAAATTTCAGCATTTTTCGAAGTTTTGGAGACTTTTAAAAATTTCGAAGAGTTTGAAAGTTTCGGAGTTCCGAAATTAAGAAGTTTTGGAAAATTTCCAAGTTTTGAGATTCTGAGTTTCGGAGGAATTCAAAAGAATTTGGAAGTTATGAAGACTCCGAAAGTTGTTCAGTTTTCAAACTTATACAAGTTTCAGGAATTTCAGAGAATTTCAAAGAATTTCGAAATTTTCAAATCTCGAGATTTATAAAATAATTGAGCATTTAAAAATTTTCAAGAGTTCTGGAGTTTTTACGATACAAAATTGTAGATTTTTCCAAACTTTCGAACCCTTTGCTCCTAAAATTCTCGAGAGATATGTATCGCAAATTCGCTTGAATTCGAAATAAACAGTTTGAGAAACAAAATCCATTAATAACCTTTTTTGTCCGTTGTTTTTTGATATCTGAAAGTCCGAATAAAGATATTTTTCTAAGAAAAGTAACGACGAAATAACGAAACGTTACTTTTTACAGACAGTAACGGTAAAGAGTAATTTTATTTTTCGGAGTAACGGTAACGTAACGAGATGAATATTTCACCTAAGTAACGGTAACATAACGCGTTATATTTTTATAAGTAACTTTCCAAACCCTGCACATATTACGTAACGCAATTTCTCCCCAAATTTGACCCCCCCCCCTGGTCGTAACGCGGCGTAACAAAATGCACCCCCCCCCCCCCCTAGTAACGTAACTTATTTATATTTTGCTTTTTAGAAGCGTTAAATATGGCGTGCATCTCCAATAATGCTTGTGGGCTATTCAAATATTACACTTAGATTTCCATTATATACATGAACAATTTTGAACTCGTTATTAATTGTTCATAAAATATTTATCCATTAAAATTTTCCGGAATTCTCGAATATTCCAGAATTGTCCCAAAATTTGAAGTTTCTCAAAATGTTCATATTTCATCGTAGTATTTTGAATTGTTGCTTATACATTGAGTTTGAGAACTTCGAGATTTTTCGTGATTGAAGAATTTTTCAAATTCTGAGGAATTTCGCATTACGAAATATAATTGAAATTTCAAAAATTTGTCATCTTTTTTTTTGGTAGCACATATTTCAATACTTTCAGATTTTTTTTTAATTTTAATTGCTCCGGAAAATCAAAATTTATCATCAATTTCATACATTTATCTAACTTCTCAAATTTTTTGAATTTGTAAAATAATAATCAACTCTGAAATCTTTCCTAATAAAATTATTTGCAATACAGTGAACTGTTTCGGTACTTCGAATACAGTCAACTTTTTAAAGAAAGTGTCTAATATACAGTAAATTTTTGATATGAGTTACTTTTATATAGTCAAATCCTGATAAGTCTTCAAATGCGAGAAATAATCGTTTCAGTCCATCCAATATAACGAACAAACCCCTTTTTGAGATAAAACAATGAAGTGTTTGAATTTGTAACTCAAAATTCCTGTTATTTCGATTTTGAAACATACATCCAGTATTTTCGAGCATACAATTTTTTCAATTTTTCTTTTTTTTCAATTGAGTCCATAAATATACGGATTTTTATTTATAAGATTCGAAAATTTCAAACTCAGAAAAACTGTTTATTTGAAAGAATTTTTTCTGCTAGAATTTCAATTTTTCATATCGGTGTTTTTGTTTCGCAATTAATTTTCCATTTTCTGTAAACTATTTTTCATTCTCTGTGAAATGTATTCTCGTTCTCTCATTTTTATTGCATTTCCCACTATTTTAGAAAATTTTGAATCAACGTAAATCATGGACGAAATTTGACATTTTCAACACAATTTTGGCATTTTTCCTCTATTTACAGTTTCGCTGCTTTTTTTCGAGTAAGCTATTGGTTGGAATTATTATTCGATGTAACTTATTTTTTACTTCGTCCGGTTTTCACCAGTATTTTGCGCATTTCAGGGGTTTATGATATTTATTCATTTATTTCATGCATTCATTTATATTGGATTTTGGATACTGGTTTTTTTAACTGAAAAAAATGTAATTAACAAATCATCGGTTTTCTACGCTTTTTACAATGCCGCCAGAAATTCGATTAAATTAACGATAAAATCTGAGAATGGAGAATGAATTTTTTTTTCGACTGGAAATTAATTTGAAAAAAGGCTTTCAATTTTCCGGAAGATAAACATTTGTTCAAAAATCGCACACAACAAATTAAGAGTAAGAAAGCATACAATATCAAAAATTCCAGATATAATTTATTTTCACGTTTACACTGTGAAAGCAATGCTACCAAAAAATTAAATATGACTGGTTCTCTTCGGAGCTCATTGCCAACTCAAACTTGATACACAAAGCGCGCCAAAATTCTAGTATATTTCTCAACGAGTGCAGAAGAAGCTTTTTTTACGAATGTGAAGTTTGCAAGACGAGCCAAAGGCGAGATTTGCTATCACATTAGTTGAAAAAGCATTTCTGCACAAGTTGAGGACTATATTTTTTCCAACAACATGAAGAAAATACGATTTTTGACGTTTTGAGCCGTTGAGAAAATCGCATTTTCTCCACGGCGTTGGGAAAGGTTTATTTTTCAAATAAAGATAACGTTACGTAACGCCGTTGATGATCCCCCACCCCCATGTAACACTTCGTAACGAATCGGCTCATCCCCCCCCTCTCCCCAAGCGCGTTACGTAATATGTGTACAGCCCCTAAGAAGTTGATTATCAACTGCTAAAAAGTTGATTGTCAACTATGTTTTACACATTATTCACCTATAAAAACAATTTTCTCCAGTTTTGTACATTCTTTCAAAATAAGCGACATCACCTCGCTGGTTAAGCATCGATCGCAGTTTTTGACTTCAAAATGAGCTAAATTCTTCAACTGTGCGATCATTTTGAAATCGTCTTCAGTCAACTTTTGTTGAATAGAGTGAGGCTTCAAACTCAGGAGTTTCAAATCATGCGATACTAATTTTTGCATCAGTGAAGTTGTGATGAGCGGTATATGGTCTGCCGACATTGGACAATCCTGAATGTCAATTTCTTCCACGTGGAATCCCGCAGACAGCAACTCCTGTAGTAATAAATGTTTCCACAATCCCTTTATTGAATGATCAATTTTCATCGCCTGTAAAGCGAGGCGAAAGTGGGCGAAGGCAGCCGAGTGAATTTCCCGGCGGGATGAAAAGTAACCAGCGCATCTGATTGGTCGAGAAGCGGGATGAAAAGTAACAGGCGCATCTGATTGATCGAGGACCGGGATGAAAAGTAATCCTGTTTTCATCTGTGCCGTTCGTGACTATTTCGAGGGTTGTTATTGCGCACTCACTTTACAGGCTCGAAAATCGATCATTCAATAAAGGGATTGTGAAAAATAGCGTGCATAACTCGGGCTTCAATCAACGAATGCAAACTTCACCCTCGGTTGCATTTGTTGACTTTCAGTCCTCGTTATGCAATATACTATTTAATATTTCAAAATTCCTTTACACCTATCTCTCGATTTAGTCACATCATCCGTAATTCAGACATTTGATTTAGTAGCGGCGAGAGGGGATCTCACCACCGCGCCCAGCGAGAATAATGTTTTTGGAACGGCTAGTACGTTACAGGCACCAACTGTCAATTTTGAATTTCGCGGGCAAGATGGCGGACATTATGGCAGTATGGTGGGGTGAAGGCTGGAGAGGGGAAGGTGGCTAAATCAAATTTTTTGTCCGTTACTAAATCAAGTGGTTCCTAAATTGAATGTGACTAAATCAAGAGATGGGTATACGTCCAAGATGATTGAAAACCGACCTACCAAAGGAGGACAACTTTTTCCATTTGGTGGCCGAGAGCGACGTGTTGATAAACTTATGTGCAATTTTTTGCAACCATTTAGAGCCTCTTGTAATTCAACGAAATTTTTCTTTGTGATGTGTCTGACATGCAAGTGCAGTTTTTCGAGTCTTTTATTCGCTCTGATCAGTTCGCAGAACTCGGTTTTGATCTTACGAGGTAAATGTACTTCGAGTGAGGTCAAATCATGACAATTTTTGAGAACGTGTTTAAAAAAAGCTGAAGCGTCCCAGCAACTGATTCGGCAGATTTCATTTTGTATAACGGCTTTTATCCCCTTTTTTATATCACGGTGTATTGTTGTATCAATTATGAATAAACCGAGCGTCTTTAAACTATGTCGGCATTTTCCGATGATCCGAAGCAACTCTTCGAAAGGTAGACTCGTATCCAAAAGTACATGTTGCGACTCCAAACTGGACAATTTTATTTCAATTTTGGATATTCTCCACAGGGCATCCTGCACATTCGTTCGACTTTTGAAAACTGGAGAGTGAAACCAAGTTGTCAGTTGATTGTTTTGATATGAAATAGTTATTGGTTTACATACCTAATTTTTTGGAATTTGAATAGTTCGGACAAACTAACCTTTGTCCAAACTCAGTTTGTCTGTCACGGGCAAATATCGGAAAATGATTGACAAGATTTCATTCGGAAGATCATGTAATCTGATCAAGTTATATTCCCCGCCACCTAAAAATTCTTCGTATTCCATGTTTATTTTGTTTTCAATTGTTGTCAGATAGATGCAGGGGTGGTACTCTTCACTCTTCATAGCACTTCACAGGGTGCAGGACAGTGCAGGACAGTGCAGGAACTTCCATAAGAACCAATGTAAACTTTTAATTTTAGGATCCGCGCCCTCTGGGACGTTCAAATGAGTGATGGAACTAACGTCATGAGGAGAGAGGGTAGAGTCTAGTTAAGCGGTGAATTCAAATACGCTCGTAACTTGCATAGCGTACTTGACAGTGTTCTATGCATACGTACAT
>JAPYZK010000698.1:0-27854 GCA_030522785.1 Platygaster equestris
GACATTTTTGAAGAAACTCTAATTACCTAAAATTTCGAGAAACTCTTCAATTTTTACGAAAAACTTGTAATTTTCGCATTGTTCAAAAAACCTCAAAATGCCGAGTGTTGCCTAAAACTAACAATTTTCAAATTAAAAAAAAACCTAAAAATTCTAAATTTTGTGAGAGAAACCGTAATTTTCGAAAAAATTGGAAATTGTTGAATTATGCAAAACGCTTGAAATTTTGTTAACTTTCCGAAGAACTCAAATTTCCCGATTTTTCGAAAAACTCTAACTACCTAAAATTTTGATAAACCAAACTGTTCAATTCTTACGAAAAACTTGTAATTTTTACATTTTTCAAAAAACATACAAATTTCGAATAATTCGAATGTTTCCCAAAACTAACAATTTTCAAAAATAAGTAAAAAAATTTAGAAATTCCTAGTTTTGTGAGAGAACCCGTAATTTTCAAATTTAAAAAAATACTCGGAATTTGTAAATTATCCAAAACACTTGCAATTTTCACAACATCCCGAAGAACCCAAATTTTCCGATTTCTGGAAAAACTTAAAAATTTTCGAAAAACTCTGATGACCTAAAATTTCGAGAAAAATTGGTCTTCGATTCTCCCGAAAAACTTGTAAGTTTCACATTTCTCAAAAAACCTCAAAATTTCGAATGTTACCTAAAACTAATAATTTTCAAATTAAAAAAAACTTTCAAATTCCAAATTTTCTGAGGGAACCCTTAATTTCAAAATTTTCAAAAAAATCAGAAATTCGTAAACTATCCAAAAAACCTGCAATTTTTAAAACTTTCCCAAAAATTCAAATGAATCTTCAGAAACCCCCAAAAATATTACCTACCCGAAAAACATCCCGCAGGTCTTGATGGAACCGTACTTCATGTTGTACGGCGAAGTGTACGCGGACAACATATACCCAGAATGCGGCGACGAGCCGCCGATGGATCACGCCCGTCGCCATGTCCATTTACCTCCTCGTCGCCAACATCTTGCTCATCAACCTTTTGATAGCCGTTTTCAACAACATCTTCATCGAGGTCAACGCTGTGGCTCACCAGGTTTGGATGTTCCAGCGCTTCACCGTGGTCATGGAGTACGAGCAGAAGCCGGTGCTTCCGCCTCCGCTCATCGCAGTCTCCCACGTCTACATGCTCGTGCGGTTCCTCTTAAGGTATCCACATCTTCTCCAACAAATCGTTTACATCGCGGTCCAAGCGAAATTCTGGATTTCGATGACTTTTTACAGGTACCTGAGGCAAGGTGAAATTTCGACGGGCGAAACTTGCGACAATGGGTTAAAGTTGTTCTTGGAAGCGGACGACAAAGAGCGGTTGTACGATTTCGAAGAGGATTGCGTGGATGGCTATTTTCGGGAGCAGGAGCAGAAACTGCAGATGTCGACGGAGGAGAGAATCAAAGTGACGACGGAACGGGTGGAGAATATGAATCAGAAGGTGGAGGATATTAATAAGAAGGAGAATACTCAGAATGCTTCGTTGCAGGTAATTATTTTTGATAATTTCGAAATCATCGAAATTCAAGGGCGTAGCCAGAAATTTCGTTCAGGGGGGGGGGGGGGGGTAAGGAGATTTTGACGAAATTAATTCAACAAGTTCAAAAAGTAAAGTTTCCTTAGAATTATGAAAATTTTTTCAATTCTCGGAATTATCGAAACTTTTGGAAATTTACGGAAATTTTGACATTCTTGAAATTTTCAGATTTCTCGAAACTTTTGAAATATTCAGAATACTCCAAACTTTAAAAATTCGCGAAATTGTTGAAAATCTTGGAATGTTCAAAATGTTCAAAATTATTTAGTTTTTCAAAGTTTCAGAAATTCGTAAAATTTCCGAAATTTCGGAATTTTGGAAATATTGTGAATTTTCAAAATGTCCAAAACTTTTTCTAATCTTTGAAATTTCCAAAATTTTCGAAATTCTCAGAATTATCAAAACTTCGAAATTTAAGAAAATTTTGAAATTCTTGAAATGGTCAGATTTCTCTAAACTTTTGAAATACTCAGAGTACTCCAAACTTTGAAAATTCGCGAAATTGTTGAAAATCTTGGAATGTTTAAAATATTAAAAATTATCTAGTTTTTCAAAGTTTCAGACATTCGTAAAATTTCCGAAATTCCGAAATTATGGAAATATTGTGGATTTTCAAAATATACAAAACTTTTTCAAATCTTTGAAATTTCCAATATTTTCGAAATTCTCAGAATTATCGTAACTTTTCGAAATTTAAGGAAATTTTGAAATTCTTGAAATTTTCGAATTTTTCTAAACTTTTTTAATACTCAGAATACTCCAAACTTTGAAAATTCGCGAAATTGTTGAAAGTATTGGGAGGTTCAAAATGTTTTGAATTATCAGGTTTCTCAAAGTTTCAGAAATTCGTAAAATTTCCGAAGATTCGAAATTATGCAAATATTGTGAATGTTCAAAATTTCCAAAACTTTTTTAAATCTTTAAAATCTCCAAAATTTTCTAAATTCTGAAAATTCTGAAAATTCCAGAAAGTTGAAAAATTTTCAAAATCCTCTAAACTTTAAAATTCGTCAGAATAGTCGAAAATATTGACATGGTAAAAGTATGTTCGAACTAAACAAAAGTTTTTCGAAATTTTATGAATTCCTAAAATTTTCAAAATTTCAAGAATCATTTTCGGAATTCTGAAAATTGTCGAAATACTGAAAACTTTCGAAATTCTCTAAATTATAAGAAATCTTGAAATGTTCCAAATTATTAAGTTCCTTGAAATGTGGAGAATTTGTAAAATTTTCGTAATTTCGAGAATTATGAAAATATTGTAAATTTCCAGAATTTTTGAAACTTTTACAAATCTCTGGAATTTACGGAAATTTTGAAATTCTTGAAATTTTCAAAATTTCAGTAACTTCCAAAATCCTCAAAATACATCAAAATTACAAAATTCTCAAAATTGTTAAAAATCTTGAAATGTTAGAAATATTCCAAATTATTAATTTTCTCGAAATGTTAGGAATTCGTAAAATTTTCTTAACTCCAAGAATTATAAAAATATTGTTAATTTCTACAATTTTTTAAACTTTTTTACAACTTCGAAATTACTAAAATTTTTGAAGATTCAAACATTTTCAAACTTCTAAAGACTTGTAAAATTCTCGAAATCCTCCATACTCTGCGAATTCCCAAAATTATTGAAAATCTTGAAATGTTCAGAATGTTAAAAATTATCAAGTTTCTCGAAAACTTTGACATTTGTGAAAATCAGTATTGTTTTACTATTTTCCTTAAAATATACTTTTTCGCAATGTGTTAGATTTTTCAAATTTTCCAGAATTTCGGAAGGGGCTTCAGCCCCCTCCCTGGCTACGTGCTTGCCAAAATTTTGAAGACTTGACAATTTTATAACTTTTTAACTTCGAAACTCCTGAAACTTTTAATATCCGAAAGCTTTTCAAACTTTGAAAATGTCTGAAACTTTAGAACTTCATACTTCTCTGAAACTTCGAATTTTCGAAACTTTAAAATTCATACAAATTCCTGTAAATAGGACTTGATTTTTTAAGGCCGTCGAGTTTCGGATCCGACAGTTGGAAGAACTGAACGAACAAACGTTAGCTCATCTCGGAGTGATCCACCGTTTCATGGCCACTCACGTCCCGGAAGATCAGGGCCTTCCATCCCTGGACGTGGAAATTCGTCGACCGCACCGAGTGTCCGAGCGTTCCGAGACCGCTTTTTCGGAAACTGGCTCTCACACGTACTTGCCAACATTTGGATTGAGGCGCAGGAAATTTCTGAAATCCATGACGGACGCTCCTTTTCTGAACGTGGGCCATAGCACGGACGAAGAAACTACGAAACCGCCCGATGTGGTGGTTTCTCAGGAAAATCTCAGCCAGAACGAATCTTCGATCAGTGTCGATCAGCCGGGAAATGAACGACAGGAAGATTTCAAGGTTTTTTTTTCGAAATAATTACTAGATCTAGTGGAGTTATTAGCGAAAGACCCCTAGTGATTTTAGGTTTTATAAAAATAGGCAAACTTTTTATAAAATCAGTGAATTATTTATCAAATTTCGTTTTCTTATGTGAGGTCGATTTTATAAAAGTTGTATAAAATTTTCGTTTTTTATAAAATGGTTTTATAAAAACTTTATAAACAACATTTTTTTATAAAATCTGTCGAAATTTTCATACAAGTCATCTGTTTTTTCATAAAAAGAATTGAAAGCCTCTACATTTTATTATAAAACCTTTATTTTTATAAAATCTTTGCGCTTTTTATAAAAAGTGTCATATTTTTATAAAAACTTTCCTGATATAAGGAATTTCTCTTATAGTAATACTTGATACCTTTTTATTACACAAGGGAATAGAAAATCATGTTCGTAACGTTTTTTAGCAATCATAAAACGCAAGAGCATATAATTTCATAGGATTTAAAAATTCTTTAACTCAAATTGAAAATAAGCATCCAAATTAACATAGATTTGATGGGCGAAAAATTTGACTATCGGATTTTTGATGCAAAGATCGCAAGTTCAAATCCCGCTGCCTCCAAAAAATTTTTAAGTGTCTTTCGAAACGAAATTTGAGCTAGAGCCTCATAAACTGATGAAAAATGGTATATAAATTAGCAAAATGATCCAAAAAAAGTTAGCAAATTTTTTTCACATTTTTAAAAATGTTTTTGAAAAAAATTTTTTTTTTAATGCAAATTTTATAAAACTTTTATAAAACTGACGTTATAAAAATTTTTCATAAGGTTTTTATATAAACTAGAATCACTTAGGTACCTGGAAAACCTGGAATCGTCAGGGAAAATGACTTCAAAAATTTCGAAAATGTTTTGGAATTTTTAAGTTTCAAAAAATAATGACGATCTAGAGTTTCAGAAATTTGAACAATTTTGGAATTTCGAAGTTTTGACGAAATTTTAAGATTCAAAGTCACTAACAGTAAGTTTTAGAATTTTGGAAATTCTGGAAATTCCTGAGGTTTTTAAGATTTCAAAGAATTTCGAAGTTTTGAAGCCTAGTAGTTGAAAAGTTTTTATAATTTTGGGATTTTTAAGTTTGAACGAATTCAGATAAATTTTAAGTTTGTGAAGTTTGGGGATTTCGAAGTTTTTAAGCATTTTGAGGTTGTGAATATTCGGAATTTTAAAGTTTTGGAACTTTCAAACCTTTGGAAATTATGAAAGTTCTGGAACTTCGAAGTTTTCAAGAAGTATAAAATGCTGAAGTTCCTGAAATTTTGGAAGTTTTGAAAGCTTTCGAATTTCTAAATTTTGAAGAATTTTCATGTTAAAAGGTTTGTTGAAAAGTTTTGTTAAAAAGTTTTCAAGTTAAAAGGTTTTCAAATTTTTGAAAATTTCGAAAATTTTAAAGTTTTGAAGGGAAAAAGATTCGAAATTTTTGAATTTTTCGGATTTGGAAATTATGACGAATCCGAATAAATTTTGAAGTTTGAGTTAAAAATTTGTGAATTCCTGGATTATTTGAAGCCTCGGAAATTATGTAAGTTCTGGAATTTTCAAGAATCAGGAAATTCTGAAATTTTGGAACGTTTCGGAAATTTCGAACGTTTTGGAATTTCAGAGAATTTCTTATTTTCAAAGAAATTCGAAGTTTAAACTTGTGAAGTTCTGGAATTTATAAAGTTAAGAATTTTCTAAGCTCATAGCTTCCAAAACGTTTGATATTTTTGGATTGTGAACTTTTGGAAACACAAATGTTGAAGTTTTTGAGTATTTTTAAGTTTCGAAGTTGTAAAATTTCGGAATTTCAAGTTTCGAACACATGATACGAAGTTCAAAAGTTTTCAAGTCCTTGGATTTTCAAAGTTTTGAAAATTCGAAAAGTTCTGAAGTTTCGAGAAACTCAAAGCTTATAAGTTCAAAACGTTTTCAAATTTCGGTGTTTCGAAATATTGGAAATTTTCAAAATTCCGAAGTTTTTGAATTTTCAAGTTTCAAACAAATTAGTTTTCATCGAAAATATGTTTCACCAAAACATAAATAACCGATACACTGCCAAAACCCTAGAAAAATGACACCGACGTCCTGGAAAACTAGTGAACATCATCGAAAACAAAAAAAAACACAACTGAAAAACTCTTTGGCTTCCACTTTTCCAGGTACTGACGACAACAACAACAATGATAATGACAACAACAACCACAACAGCAACAACCAGCCAAGAAGAAAGCGAAGGTTGCAAAGTCGTGGCGAGCGAACTAGTAAAAAAATCGGAAAAAGAACAGAGAAGCATGACAGCCTCAGCTCCAGAATCTCGTCAGAATTCCGGTGATCAAGCGAGTCGACAGAACAGCCGAACGCGTTCGGAATCGGAAAACGCCACCCCGATTGCGCCGGTTCAGTCTCAGCAGAAGGGGGTCACTTGGGCGGAGGCCCGGATAGGCGTGAAACAGGGGGTAAATCCGAGGTGTTCATTGCTACTCGCGATGCGCGCTGATTACACGAGTATAACCGACGAACTCGAGAGTCTTTTGAGCCCGCCACGCTCGCCGCCTGTCTCGCCGCCGCCGTCCCGCGGCAAACACGGGAACAGCGGAGATATTTCGGATCCGGAAATCGCGTGGCAGATTGAGAACGAGCATTTGAGGGACGCTGAGGAGTGCGATTATCAGCAGATGGAGGATCTTATTCAGGTAGATTGAGCTGAAGGAGTAAATGAGTTGAATGTTCATGTTAATTCGACTTATTGAGAGTTAATTTGGTTGACTACGGTTGACGTGGGTTTTTTCGTTGTAATTAAATGTTTTTCAAAAAAATCGGAAATCCAAAATTTGAAGAATTTGAAAATTTTGAGTATTTCGATGAAATGATATTTGTGATTTCTCCGAAAATTTCGAAAATTAAGTTTTTCGGAAAGTTTAAAAATTTTGAGTGTTTCGAATGATTTGAACATTTTAAGGTGTTTTGAAAAATTTTGGTAATGTGGGTTTTCTGAGAAATTCGAAATTTCGAAGTTTTTTGGAGAATTTGAGTGAGTTTCGGGAAACATTCAAATTATTTGAGTTTTTTGAAAAATTTGAAAATTTGAAGATTTTCGAGAAAATTAAAGCATTTCGTGTTTTCCAAATGATTCAAATATTCCAAGTTTTCTCGAAAATTCGAAAATCGCGGGTTTTCTGAAAAATTCAAAATTTTAAAATTTTTCAAAAGTTTCGAAAATTGCAGTTTTGGGTAACACTCGAAATTATCAAGTTCTTTGTGAAACGTAAAAATCAAAAAATTTTTGTGAGAATTGAACAGTTTGGGTTTTCCAAAATTTAGAGGAATTTGAGTTTCTCAAAAAAATTGGGAAATGTTGGATTTTTCCAGAAAATATTGAAATTTGGAGTTTTTCCTGAAAATTATAAGTTTTTAGAATGATATAATAATTGTAAATTCTAAGTAAATTTTCAAAATTGTTAGTTTCTAGGAGCATCCGAAAGTTTTGAGTTCTCAAAAAATTTTTAGAATTCGAAGTTTTTTGGACCATTTTGTGATTTGAATTTGTTTGAGAAATTTTCGAATCTGAAATTTAATGGTGGAGATTGAAAGGTTCCAAGTTCAAAAAAAAAAAAAAAAAAAAAAAATGAAAAATTTGAGATTTTTAAAGATTTCGAGTTTTTCGAAAAATTGGGAAATTCCGATTTTTCTGAAAATTTGGAAATATCGAAACATTTTGAATTTTTTGGAAATTTTAAAACTATTGATTTATTTGAAAAATTTAATGACTTACATTTTTTATAAAAATTTTCAAACTTCGAGTTTTATGGACAGTTCAAAAATTCCGATATTTCACAAAAATGTGAAAACTCCGAGATTTTCGAGAAATTAGAGAGTTACTAATTTCTTGGAAAATTCGAAAATTTCATCAGAATTCATAATAAACATGATAAAAAATGTTCACAACTTCGCAGTGACCGTGGGGCGACTGTGTAGCGACTGTGCGAAGTCACTCTTTTTCCATCACGGGAGGCTCAATTTGTGTGTTCTATTTTCAACATCGGACCAATGGTGTATTTAGATTGTTGAGGAAAAAGAAAAAATTCCCATTTTCCAGAGAAGATACATGGACGACAGTCAAGAAGCCGCGAGAACCGGCGAAAACGGAGTCAGGCCTTTCAACATAATAACGGAACAGCAAAGGTTACTGAAGAGAGCGGCGGCCATTGACGAAGACGCGCGGAGGCCACCACCTACCATCAGCGTCACCAAGGAACTCGAGCAAACTTTGTCCCGGCCGCTCGTCATGAGAGATTCCGAAACGTCTAATTCCACCGACAAAGAGATGAGTACCGTTCCTGCTCCTGCTTCCGAAACTATGTGCTAAACAAAACTCTTTATATTTTCCGAAATAAGTACCCTTTCTCCCAGCTCGTCTGAAAATATTGTTCGTACAATTTTTGGACAGATTTCAACTTTTGGCTGATATTTCAAAACAATAGCGATTTTTTCAACCCCGATAACTTTGATTTTTATCATTTTTTTAAGAATCTGCAGAATCTTGGAAGATTTTCAGATTTTGTGTAATATATCGCAATGTCGAATTTATAAAACCTTTTATAATTATATTATATTTATTCAAACCCGATACAGTTCGTAAATTAAATGTCATACATTTTATATTACTTCAGAAATTTTCAAAATTTGTTGAATCTTACGATATTTAACAAATTCTTATGAAACTCAAAGTTACCGGGAAGATCGAAAATCGTGAAATTATACTGCCCGGCCGTTAATCAAAATGGCAGAAATTTGAAATATGGCCGCCATTTTGGGTCCATAGTATCGTGATATTAAAAAAATTGACGTCGGAAATTTTCGATGACAAACTTTATCATTCAGTTCTATATTATTTGGAAATGAAATTCGTGAGTGATATTTTAATACGAGCTCGTTAAAATTTATTTCTCGCGTTCGAATGCCCTTCGACAGTATGGAAATTAATGCTCTATTTTCTGAAAATGTTCTCTTGTTTTTCATAATTTTTTCAGTCTAATCGACAAAGTTTTTTTTGCACAAATTCCACGCTATTTATGTGAATATCGAAACTTTGTGCGATATTAGTAATTTTTGGAAGGTGCAATAGTTGCTGAGAAATCGAAAGGCTGCACACTTAATTTTCGCACAATTTTGATGAAATACAAAAACTAAAAAAAAAGAAAATATTACAGTTCTTCTCGCGAATGAAATTTTCGTACAATATTTCAAATGTATGCCTTCGCGATTTTCCCCTAAATTCCATGGAAAAACATTAGGTATCTGGGGGAAAAGTGAATTAAGGCATATACTGTACAATATACAGTCACAAATTCAACACAAAAAAATAACTTGCGCCATCTTCTACAATTTTATCACAAAACGTTGCATTTTGGGAGAAAAACAGAAAATGTCAGTTTTTTTACGAAGTATTTGTAATAGTCGCACTGGGGAAAATTTCTGTAAAATTACAGCACAAATTTTACAACGATTCCAACTGAAAAAAACACAGTAATCCGCACCAAAACTTTATAGTACCAATATTAATTGCTGTTTGCAGTCAATAAATTCAGTGCCTACTCAACTGCATTTACCACAAAAATGGTTCCAGAAACAATGCAGAGAAGTTTTCCAGTGCATGTAGTTTTTTTTATAAATGTCGAGTTTTTAACGTCAAGAGTTCGAAATCAATTGTTTGAAACGTATACACACATGGGATTGAATTGTTATTATTTATTTCGTTTCCGAATGCAAAAATAAATAGTGCGTGAATGTTAAAATAATTCAAGGTAGTGAGAAAAATGTTGCCAATGTGATTATCAAGAGAATTCTTGCCTCGAATTCTCCGAATTTTTAAAAATATACTAGAATTCCCAAAATCTAAAATTGAAATGAATAATCCAATCGACTTGACGTGTAATGCAAAAATTACATAATTATGATGTGTCTGTCAGCCTCTGATTCTTTCGAAGTTTCGCTCCATTTTTTCCGACAATAAACATAAGCACTCATATTTCCATAGTTGAATTACAGAAAAAAAGAAGACATTGTTCACATAAATAATTAAATTACTGGTATATTTTACTGTGAACAAAAATTGTTGTTCGTAAACTAAAATTGAAGATACATTTTTTCCAACACGTTTTTCATGGGAATGAAAAGTGATAACATTGATATGAAAATATATTTTCGATTGTGAAATATAACTATTAAAAATGAAGAGTCTAGTTTTGAAGAGAAAATTTATTTATATAGTCGATTATTTTAAATAGAGATCCATATACAATACTTATTCTCATTAAAAAATGTACATATCCTCGTAAGGTAGTCAAATAAATTGTAAGAAATTAATATTAATTCGAAAACCTCCTAATCTGGATCATTTTTCGTTGCTTGATCTTAAAAATTTTGGTCCTCGCAAGAATTTCCGAAATCTTAGATTTTCAAATTTCTTAGATTTTTATTTCTTAAAAGGTCAATATCTTATAAGGTTCTTATCAGATTCTTATGGTTGACCTCATCAAAACCTACAGAAAAAAATGTCCTACAAGAAATTCGAAAATCTCATTATATTTCGAAGATTCGTGTAAGAATCAAAGTTTCCAGGTAAAATAACTGTATATATTGTAAAAATAAAAACAACATCTTGGACTGAAAATCGAAGTTCAACAAAAAAAAAAATTATCGCAAATCATAGTGCGACCAGGAAAAATAAAAATCAATGTATCCAAAAACGCTTGATCCATGAGCACGTAAAAACCAAAATTACCACCCAAAATCGAATTACTCATGCAAAAATAGATCGAAGGATCGAGCTTTGATTTTTAGAATTTAAGCTCCCGCTCAACGAAAAACTATCACTACTAAACCTCCCGAAAAATCCTCTAGCTGCAATGCTTGAATGTACATAATTCGTTTTTCCTCTAACTTCGGAATGATCCTTTTTTTCGAAAATAGGTGTATTTTTCGCTCAAAAATATGAATGAATGTTAAAATAGCGTCGAAAAAAGTACTTACGTGTGTAGAGCGCGGTGTGCTTTACGAATAAAGACGGTAAAAATAACTTTGCTAATTTTATTCCAATTATTTCATCATTTTGCGATTTTTTTTTTTTACCATGATCTATCACATTCTGTGATGAGTGGGGGCGCGCAATTGCTGTGTTTCATTCCGAACGTGAACATAGGGCCTTCATCGATTTTGGGTGGGTCGTAAGGCCCAGGACTTTGGCAACTTGTGGGATTTGGGTGTTTCTGGCCGATACTGAACGATGGGATTGTTGGTTTCGTTAATTTTAGGTTTATTTCTCCTGGTCCTGGGCCTTCGTCACATCTTCTGCCGTGGGGTTTTCTTCCACTGATGAATATGTAATGTTTTTCAGGTCATTTACTTTTTTCTTATCATTTTTTGAGCAACATTTAATGTGTACGGGTGGTCCTTATTAACGTTGATTTTTTTATAATGGAGATATTAATTGGTTAGGGATAGGAAGTTACGCAACTGTCCTTTTCTCTTTCATATGAGCAATCGTTTGGTGAGAGAGAGAGAGAGAGAGAGCAACAGAATTGCCCCCCCCCCCCCAAAGTTTCTAAATGTAAAAAAATCGTTATAAGATTCCCAAAAACAAGGTTTTTGGGAATTTTATAACGTTGAAAGTTCGTTTAAACTCACATAGTAAATGCCGGGCCCGGAATTTCGTATTTTATGTCATAAGGACCAGGAGTCGAGCAGTGAATTTTTTCTGGACGTCTTCCAATTATTGAAAATGCTGGATACTTTCTACTTTCTTTTATATCATACGGCCCTGGAGTGCAACTGACGACTGACAAAACGATCAGTATAAATATCAAATTCTATCATTTTAGTTACGTTTTTTAAATTGACTTGTGAAAATGAGAAGAAGATCATGAACCATTTAAATTTACATTTTTGGAGGTTAATTCAAACATTTTAGAAAACTAGAGGAAATTTTTACAAATATATGAGTTCCTTAAACTTTTTTGGGTGTTTTCTAATTTTCGCAGGCTATTTGGAACTTTCTTAAATTCGAGTATAATTACGAAATTCTTATACTGTATGCATTTTTCAATTGGTGTTTCAAATTATTCGCAAAATGTAACGAGTTTGCGAGAATCATGAATAATTCAATTTTCGATAATTTTTGTAAATTTAAAAACTTACTCTACCTTGCGAATTTGAAAATAAAACTTTCTCATTCGTATAGCAAACTTGGAAAGTGTTCAAATCTTCACGGAAAAAAATAGATTTTTCCGAAATATTTAAAGAGTACTTCAAAATTCAACAAATACCAAAATTATGTCAAAAATCAAATTTTCGTCATACTTAAACCCCCTAAAACATACTGTATTATCCATTTTCCACAAAAAAATTATACCATCTCTTGTTCTGACTGCAAGACCAAAAGTGAACCCTCGACGTTCTGGTTCTTTGATGTCGTAAGGTCCTGGTCCGGCCCAGACAGGTTTTTCGATATATTTTCCAGCGATTGTAAAAGCCGGATTTCGATATTTCGATATACAGTGATCATTAAAGCCGACCAAAGTCTTCAATTTATACGGAGCTGGAGCTGTATTTTCAAAACAAAATCGAAATTCTCAAATTCAGGCACGCCATTTTTCGGACTACTACATGCTTTGAATGTTCTTACTTATCAAGCCGCAAAATACTTTCTTATGACTCCCATTATGTTTGTTATCCCCTTTTGCTTTGTTTTTTCTATTTTCATTTTCAGACATGTCTGTTTCTGATTTTTTAGAAGTTTATATTCAATTTGGAAGTTTGACAGGCCGAAAGGATTTTTCCTCAATTGAAACAGTTGACAGTGTTATTCGAATAATATTTGAAACTTTTTCGATCATCGCGTAAAAAAATTAAATGTTTAACCAGTGTTTATTGGATAAATTTTTTATTCATTTTTTTTATTTTTGCTTTGGTACAAAATTTTGATTTCGAGTGCTCAAAATTCGTCTTCAGCTGTAGATGGAACAATAGCGCATTGGCTGTGTTTCAGTCCAAAAGAGTAAGCCGGTGCTTTTTTATTGGCGTTGTAATTTCCGTCAAATGCTGGTCCAGGAACGTAATTTTTCGTCGACGAGTAGTTCCTCCATCTCATGCTATAAGCCGGTGTGCTTTTTTTTACTGCGTCGATTTTTCCTCTCCCATAAGCTGCGGGACCAGGACTTTTATCGGAATATTTCGTGGGATGAACAAAAGCCCTGAACAAAAATTTTTCTGATAAACAAAATAATTAAAAAAGTTGATCAATTCGACGGAACATTTCGTGAAATTAAACATCTATTTAGACTCCTAAACTAATTTTCGTAAGATTCAAAGTGATCACGGAATTTTAGAACGCCTAGAATTTCTCATTTTTCTAAATCTGGGGAAGGGTTTATTTTATTGTTCATCCATACTTACATGCTGAAAGCACCTTGTGCTCTTTTATCTGGTACATGGGGCCCTATACAGGTCGGTGTCTTGTACTGATTGGGCCCGGGCCCAGATGAGCGCAATTTTTCTTGTCTTCTAAATAACATCGAAAAAGCCGGAGCTCTTTTTTCGTGATTCATTGGAGGGACGTTTTCGGTTTTGTAATTTGCAGCTCCGGGACCGGTGTCAGTGTCTGAATATTAATCGAAAATATTTGACGCGAATTCACAACCGTCATAATTTTGATTCTTATTGGAATTTCCGAAATTTTTTTTTATACGTTTTTTTTAAAGTTAACCTCATAATAATTGTAAATTCTTAAAGTGCAAATTCTTTGCATTAAAAATGAATGAACTGCCTAACATCGTACAAATAACAGGACATTTTTTTACTTCTGGATTTTAATTTTTCGCCGATCACAAATGCAGGGGAAAATTCTGGTCCACGGTTTGTTAATCGATAGGTTGAGTAAATTGGACCGGGAGTTCCGTCAATAACGGTTTTTCCGACGCGATTTCGTACGGAAAACGCTGGATTTCTTCTTCGAGATGGATCGTGACCGTCGTAACCAGTTAAACCAGGTAATTTGTAAACTGGTCCAGGTCCTCAATCAATACAATAAATTTGTCTAATTATTTTTTTATGCATATATTTCATATTCACGTGTAATCTTAATGTTGATTATTGAATAATCATTACAAGTTTTTCGAAATTCATGATATTGAATTGAAAATTTGACAATCAAAAAAAGGTTATGTAAATAAATTATCGGATAAATTACTCGCCTTGGTACATGCAACTTAATTTTGGTTTATTATTCGGCTTATGTTCCATTTTATAAATGTTCAGAAATGTGTGCGAAGAGAAAAAATTTGGAATAGTTTAAAATGGTTTAAAAGGATGTTTACGATATATTGATATTTGCGTCGAAAAATGTGCCAAAATTTGTTTACGTAATGACTAGGATGTCAGTGACGATTTCGACTGAGAAGAAAATAAACTTTTCGGAAAACGAATTTTTCCGGAAAAGTCGAGAAGGTTTGTTTGAAAAAATATACAGAACAGTCATTTGATCGTAGTTATTAATCAATTATGTACAATTTCATGAAAGTCCCGTTTAAAATTCAAACAAAAATAACCAGTTAATATAATCTATTACATGAATTCCAATGCAATAACAATTAAAATCAAAATTTATTCAACTTATCAGTCTTAATTTCTAAAACTTAAAAATGGAAAGGTACAGATTTTAATTTTCATAATTATTGTGAATACTCAACGATCACAAAATTGACTGCAAATTTCAAAACGTCCAATCACAGAAATCCTGCGCACGTCTATTGTGAAATAATAAAAAAGGCGGGAACCCTTTTTTCTTAATGTCATAATTTTTTACAATTAAAGACGGTCTTTCATAATCAAACGTCAATTTCCAAAACGATATGCTCAATCTATTGTGCGAATAAACGTTTAGAATTACATTTTTACATCTTTTTCGCTCATTTGAGTTCGGCCATCTCCGGTTACACTCGGCTCTTTTAGCGCAGTACGTTACCATTCGCCATTCGGTCGACTTCAGTGCAATTTGTGAAGGTTCGAGGTCGCGTCGTGCTCGTTAAAACCTCATATTTTCCGATAATTTTCGCGATAAACTTCACAAACTTATCGAAAAATTCCGTTCTCAAACGTTTACGCGTCGTATAACGAAGCAAAATATCGGCAGTTTCGGACGTCGAAACCGGCGAGGTTGAAATTGCAAGGAAAGGACGCGCGGGATAAAAATGGCAGCGGCCGGGCCAAACTTTCCTTGATTTCACCAGTTAATTGTCTTAATTCTGTTTTTCGCGAGTGAGTTTTGTATGTTTTTTTTGGTTCGGGTACCTCTGAATGCCATGTCACCTACCGGTGAGTCGTCATTTGTTTTTAATGCGGTGCCTGGAATTTTCGTATTGTTTTCGTCACATTTTTGAAATCTAGATAATGTCATCGTTTGATCATTAGATGTGCACTTCACACTGTGCAGTGTCTTTTAAAAAACCGTTAAAAGCCTCAAAATGTTTTTTATGTGGTTTGGGTAACATTAATTATAATTGCTCAAGCGGTTAAACGTGAAAATGATTTTTTAAAAGTGATTTCGAAAATGTATCATTTGCAAATCCCGCGCAAATATAGAAATCACAACTATCATAAGATCAGTCACAAACGCGGGAAATTTGCAATCGTCCAATCACAATTTTGCGTGCATTTATTGTGATTTGTGAAAGAAAAAAGGCGGGAACCTTTTTTTCTCAATCGTACGTTACACTTCACGCCAGTGCAAAAAACGAATCGGGTTTCATAAGTGTGAATATTTTCCGCAGATTTTTACGATAATATTTACGAACTTGGCGGGAAACGTTCTCACGCGTTCTTGTATTGCGACAAATCAAAATATTATGAGTTTCGAACGCCGAAACCGATGAGGGGGCAAATTTAGAGGAAACGAAGCACAGTAGAAAAACAGAAAAATAGCAGCGAGCCGAAAATGTTTTTTTTTTACCGGCAAGGTATTTCGTCGCGTAACGAATTGATTGCCTTAGTTTTATTTTCCGCGAGTGTTTTGAATTTTTTTTTTTTTTTTCAAGAATTCTCGACTTGATTACATCTACTCTGAAAAAAGGGAAAGTAAGATACTTTTTCGAATTTTAAAGTTGAAAACAACAAAAATTTGACTTTAAAATTTAAAATCATTACGAACATTGGATAATCTGTCTTACAGCTTGAAAAGTTGAAATGTTCAGTTTTGCAGGATTGCAGACGATTCAGAGATTATAAAAGTATTGTAATAAAGTCTGTGCTAATTAGTAATACAAATTCTTTGCCAATTAGTAATAAAAAAATCATAGTTATTAATTAATACAACTTATTTACTTTCATTTACTTTATGAAAATAGCTTTCTTTGAATCAATTCAGGGATAACAGAAAATAATTGTCTGTATATATCATCCATATTAAACATTATTTATTGCAACCATTCACATACAATTATTCCAATTCAAGTAAAATCGCAAAAATACATCCTTTTGATGTGCTGAATAAAATATTTCAAAGAGCTTTAACAACTGAAACAATGTACACACGCTGTCCCAAAATCACCGTAAAAACGGAAAACCATAGATTTCCCATACAATTCTAAGACAAATTTTACTGTGCCACTTTCCAAAATTCGTAAAATTTACGGAGTCAAAAATATATATATTTTTTTAAATTGAATTTTGAACATTTTCGAAATTACATAACATGCAATAATATGCATAAAAATATTTTTCGATCATTTTTAATATTAAAAAATTTTTATTTTCTCTCATCATAGATTAGCAGAACTGATGTTCAAAATCTTACATGAACTGCAGATTTTTCAGATTTGGAATAATTCAATATTCTGCACATTTTTAAGATGTTTCTCAATTTTCTAGATTTTTGCTGTAGATTTTACATTTTGAAAATCAGCAGTTTTCTGAAAAAATTCAACGAATTTGCAATTTTGAATAATTTTTAACATTTACAAATTTTTGAGAATTCTTGTATTTCATCAAAGATTTTAAAATTTCCACGGTTTTGTACGAGGTTTTTGAGTTCACAAAAAACTTGACACTCGTCTAAATATTTCAAGATTACACATTTTTGAGATACGCAAATTTTTTCAATTTTTCTGAAATTTGGAATTTGAAGAAACCTCAAATTTAAAAAAAGATTTGTACTTTTGTAAAAATTCAAAAATCTCTAAATTCCGCCAACATTGCAAACTTATAGTCTAACTTCTCGAGAAAATGCTACATCTTCCGAACTTCAACATTATTCGTAAAGGCTAATTTTTGTATATTACCGAAGCTTCAAAATTTTTAAAAATGTGTAACACTCCACATGATTCGGTCAACTGATGTAAATTTTGAAAATGTTTACCATTTAATCTTCGTAGATTTCGCGAATATCGAAAAATGGAACGGAAAAGTCGTCTCGAATTTCTAAGGGGAATCTATGGTTTTTCGCTCTTGCAGTGATTTTGGACATCCTGAACATGTATAATAAACCTCTATCAACGAGAGCAATTAATTATCACATATTTCACCGAAACTTACGGTCACATTTTTCACTGTGGCAGTTATCGTGTGGCAAAGAGCACAAAATCAATTTCTCGATGCTTCTTCCATCGCATAGAACAATTTATAAAAATGCGAGTTCGCGTTCGCGAGAAGTGTCTTTGGGTCGTCGAATTCGACGACACAGCCGTTATTAACGACAAGAATTCGATCGCACGAAGATACGTTTTGTATCCTGTGAGCTATCACAAGAATCGTGCAATCTTTGAATTCTTTTTTCATCATTTCATGCACTGTTGCTTCGGTTTCCAAATCCATAGAAGCAGTAGCTTCGTCGAGCACCAAAATCTGTAAAAACAGGGATTAATTTGATTTCTTCCATAAACTGATCCCCAAAAATTCAATTCCGAACGAGAAATACTCACCTTATTGCGATGAAGCATTGCCCTCGCAAGGCACAAAAGTTGCTTCTCCCCCATACTGAACTGCGTCCCATAATTATCAATCGCAAATTCCAATTTTGCTGCAGTGGACTCAATTCTTCTCTTCATCCCCGTTTTTTCAAGAGCCTCCCAAATTTCGTCGTCCTTGAACGATTTTTCGGGATCCAGGTACGATCTTATCGTTCTGGCGAAAAGCATGGAGTCCTGGGGAATTATTGTCATTTTGTGCCGAAGAGTTTTGAGATCGATTCTCGAGGTTTCGATTCCGTCAATTTTTATGCTCCCGCTCTCAGGTTCGAAGAGACGTAACAAACTTGCGATCAGGGAAGATTTACCCGCGCCTGTTCTCCCCACTATTCCTGTAAATTTGGTTTTGATTTTGAGTTTTTGTTATCTTAGACATGTTTTCCTGCTTTTTTATTACAGTCGAATCGATTTTTAGGGTTATCGAAGACTTTCTTCACCTATTTTTTCACCCCCGTTGATAGTAAACGAAACATTGTCCAGAGCGAGCTGCGACTGTTTGCCATATCTGAGACTGAATTTTTCGTAAATTATCTCTCCTTTGCTGGGCCAAGATTCTGAAGTTTCGATCGCATTTCTCGTACCGGAATTTTCATCAACCAAAGTCTATAATAGAAATTCGAACAGTGAAGTTCTTTTGTTCTAAAGAAAACTCACACGCCATAAACGGTTTGGTTTTTCATTCACAAATATTATGATCTCACCCTGAGATAAGAATGTATTCTTTCCACGCTGATAAAATGCACCTCAACCTCCGAAAGTATTCTGATCGTGAACTGAAAAATGCCAGAAATTTGTGCACCGTAAACCATAGCCAAGCCAGCAAGAGCCGAATCAACGTGATCTCGCAAGCAGACGGCAAAAAGTGCGATGATGCAAGTGGAAATGACTGTCAGACTGTCAAATCTGACAGCCAACCAACGAGAAACGACATTGCTGAGAAAGTAACTTGCACCGTGTTCATTGAAAATCTCGTCGAATCTGCAAATAGACCAAAAACATCGTATCTTAAATGTCAAGTTTCAAAAAGTACAATTAAGCAGGTTATAACTGGTCCTAAAGTGGTTAGAATTTAATAAAACTTTGACTCTGAGTCAATCACAAATTTTATCAGAATTCACCTTTTCACGAATTCCTTCTCCTTGTTAAAAGATTGGATTGTACTAAGTCCTTGAGTAGTCATCGATATAAAACTATATATCGGTGATTTGAGAGAACTTTCCAACCTCTTCAAATCTCTTGCCGCTACTCTGAAAATCAATCCCAAATGACGCGTATAAACATTTTCATCAATTATTCTGTATTTTACATAAGTATGGCAATATTAAAACCTGAAGTATCGAATGTAGTACACAAATACTGCTCCAATCACAACAAGTGGAATGATGTACCAAACAAAAACTAGAGAAATGATGAGAATGGAAGTACTTAGAATGAAAATGCTTTGGACTACGGTTTCCATGGACCTTGGCAATTGATTGTCAACTGAAAACGAACATATTTCACGTTTAATATTCAATTCGAAGGAACATTATTTTGGGGAGAGGGCGATAGTTACTTTCGCCAATGTCTGAGCTGAAGATATTGTAAATTCTGCCACTTGGAGTTGTTTCGAAGAATTTGATTGGAGCAGCCATGAATTTCGTGAATATCTGATTGTGTAGTTTCGTAGACGCTTTGACTATGGTGTAAGAAACGGCCAAACCACGCAATAATGTTGTCAGTATCACTACTCCTATGCAAGAAGCGTAAACGCAGTAATAAAACCAAAAATTTGGGTTGTCCTGCAAGTCTCCTTTGAATTCTGTTGTGTTCTCTCCTTTGACTGGATTCTGCAACGTTTCGTTTTGTTTCATTAGATGCGAATGAATTCCATTACATGACACATATGAAGGCTGTTCAGTCGGAAGTTGATAACCCGCATTTGGAGGACTCAAAAGGAGAGTAAACTGTATTTTTAAGACCACTCATATAAAGAGTTTACTGGAGTTAATTACTCCAATCGAGAGTGGACTGAAACTGCAGGACTTTTATAAAGAGTTTACTGGGTTGAGATGACTTGAATCGAGAGTTCACTGTATTAAAGGGGCTCATAGAGAAAGTTTACCATATTTGAAGGACTCGAGTTGAAAGTATCGTGTATTTAAAGGACTTAAATCGAGACTTCACTGTGTTTAAAGAATTTATATGCAGAGTTTACTGCATTTGATGACTCAAATTGAGAGTGGACTGAATTCGAAGGACTTTTATTGAGAGTTTACTGGGTTTCAATGATTTGACTCGACAGTTTACTGTACTCAATCAACTTTCGACCGAATTCCCTTTACATGTGAATTATGTTATGTTACATTCAGTCATGGTCATTAATTTTTTTTTTTTTTTTTCATGCTCATAAAATACGTTGAATCATTATTGATGACCATCAAGCGATCATCGAAAACTCACGCCATCTCCTTCTTTAATCCACGTAGAAAGCCACCAATTACTAAAAGCATTAGATGCTACATTCAAAAATATCATTGAAACCACCGTCAAAACAACGCATTTTCCCCCGGCAGCTTTTACGTAAATGTTAAATGCCGATGACGAGATTTTTCCCGCTTCAATAATGTCTTTTTCGGTGTATGAACTAGGCTTTTCGTTTTTCAAGCCATCGCTCTTTTCAGATAATGATTCTGTGCTGGGCAAATGATTACTTGAAATTTCTTTTTGCGTTTCGTCGGAAATTTCGTTGCTAGTGATTGGTTTTGTACTGAAATTCAGAGAATCGATGATGAATGGAAGGAATCTGCTAAATGTACGTATTCTACAAAATGACTGAATTTGTGAATTCGAAGATTTCCGAACTTGGTGTCCAAATTCACAAGTTCGACAATTCATATTCTGAAGTTTGTGAAGTTTGTATTATTACTCTTGAATCGAATTTTCCGTCCTTGAGGCCATGTTTTTCACGACGGTGGCGTATTCTCGATCGTAGCGCATCAAATCGCTGTGAGAACCGCGCTCGACGATTCTTCCGGAGCGCATTACGTAAATATCGTCGCAACGACTCAGGTACTGTACTTGATGAGTGACGAAAAGTACAGTTTTGTTGACCAGGGCTTCGAGAATGAGATTTTCGAAAATTTCCAAGGCGACGCAAGCATCGACTGCGCTCAATGGATCGTCCAGTAAATAAATGTCTCTGTTTACAAAATTTTATTCTGTTACAAAATTGATGTCGGAAATGAATTTCTGTTCGAATGATTTCGAAACATTCGAACTCGATAATTTCCGATATTTTTAGTATGAATTAAGAAATTCCGGAATGTGGGTTTCAAACCGTTAAATTTATTTTCAACTCGCGTTCGAAATAAAATTAATCACCTGTTCGCATAAAACGCCCTCGCCAGGGCGATTCTCTGTTTCTGACCTCCCGATAAATTGACTCCTCTTTCCCCGATTTCAGCCTCGTCCTCCCCGGGCAAAGCCCTCAAATCTTCCTGAAGGCAGCAAAGCGACAAAGCCCGATGATACCTCCCGCTGTCGAAAATTTCCCCGAACACAATATTGTCCCGAAAAGACGAGTTTATTATCCAGGCTTGCTGGCTCACGAAGGCGCAAGAACCGTCTCTCATTATTTGACCCGAGGTCATTTTCAACTGGCCCAAAGCTGCTAGCAACAAGCTCGATTTACCGCTCCCGACTTGCCCACAAATCCCGATGAGCTTCCCTTTGGAAGCCGCGAATGTGATATCGGTCAATAATTCGACGCGCCGGAATTCGCGTCCGGGAGCTCGCAAAGTCGCGACTTCTTCGGGAGATATTTGGTCGAGCTTTTTGGTGGATTTTCTGTAGAAAAAGTGTGAAATGTGTGCAAAATGGAAATTAGCGAAAATCCCAAAAACAATAGTGACACGAAAGTTGTTTAATAATTAGATGCGTTGAAAAAAAATTGAAAGAGAAATCTTCGCTGTTTCTTCGACATGAAAAAATTTCAGATTTATTTTTCAGAATTCGTAATTTTATAAATTCTAGGATTTAGAGAATTGCCGGGATTCTGAAAATTCTCAAAAATTGTAGAGAGGATTTCCAAGAAAATTTGAATTATGTGGAATATTCTTATGTTTTTAGAGTTGCAGGATTTGTGAAATTACCAGAATTTGGAAAATTACTGACTATGATTTTTAGTAATTTTCCAGAGAATTTAATTTTTGAAAGATTCTAAAAATATTTCGAGGAATTATTAATTTTAGGATTCAAAAAATTGTGAGAATTCAGAAAATTCTTAAATTCAAATTTCCAAAAATTTCCTCAGAGTTACAAAAAAACTTTTTTTTTAAGGAAAATTCGAGTTGGAATAATCAGAATGTCTAAGGAAATTCTTGGAAAATCACAGATAGGAATTTGTAGAATGCTGGTAAGTTTTTGAATCGTAGAACTTATAATTTTTTACAAGACTCTCAAAACAGATAAACTATTTCAGGTTTTCTGTAAATCTTCTGTGAAATTTCGGAAATAATATTTGTGAATTTCCATAATTCTAGTAATTCTCCAAATTCTAAAATTAAGAAAAATCTTTCGAAATTCTGAATTTAAAACTCTAATTTTCAATTTTATATTTTCCTAGATTCAATTAAATTTACGAAAACTGATGCGCTTACTTCTTCGTAAAATGACTATTTGCAACTGTCTTCTTATCATGTTTATCATAAATATCACAGACGAATTTCCCATTCAAAATCCCGATGGCTTGAAGTCTGACGATTGGTTTTGGCACGTTCAATTTGGTTTTTTCCATTAGTAATACTTCCTGTAAAATTGTTTGGATTACATTTTTTCAATTCTTTATTTCATTTTTTTATTTCCATTCGTTAGACTCCTCTTAAATCCACTGTCGTTCATTTTCATCTCGAATTTGAATTTCACGATTTTAGAGGTACGCGGCGTTAAGAGTAATTATTTGACAAGAAAAATCAGTTACCTTAAT
Organism: Platygaster equestris; assembly: GCA_030522785.1. NCBI lineage: Eukaryota > Metazoa > Arthropoda > Insecta > Hymenoptera > Platygastridae > Platygaster > Platygaster equestris. The sequence goes on from JAPYZK010000698.1 coordinate 22,961, forward strand.
CCTACTATACGTAACAGTCGCTTCATTAATGTTAGAAATAGCTCCTTGTGCATACTGGTACGAACTTCGAATTTGGGTATTCAACACAGCCACTAGTGGAAACGCCTACAAAACATGTTTTTAATTAATTCAAACGTTGTCAATTAATCTCTACGATCTCCTAGTAACTCTGATCTGTATAAAAATTTCTTAAATCCTTAGAAAATTTTCATTAGTGACCTTAAAATAATGATTAAAGAACGTACCTTAGGAAAAATGACAATGTTATTGAGATTTCACAGATTTCCAATGGATTTAAAAATTTTATAAAAACCAGGTTTTTGACATTTTCAAGCTAGATCTTAAAAGCATTTAACGAACAGCGTCACGCAAAAAGTAAAAATCAAAATTGATTATTCAATACTCGAAAGTTTATGTAATCCATTTTCCGATTCCAAATATTGTTAACTCACTTCAGCCGCTGTTAAACTGCTACCCGTCCAAAAATACACCAAAAAGGAAACAATGGACGATATAGTTGCAACTACTTGTACTGAAGATAAACTAATGCTAGTTAAATAAAGAATCTTGCGCAGCCATTTTCTCTCAGAATATCTAAAATCTACGAAAAAAAATTATTCTTTGCAACATGGTAGTATTTTCCACAAAATCAAAAAATGACAAAATCTCACTGAGAATGTTTTGAACGAAAAATTCTTCCAAGGCTTGGATTTTGATGAGCTTGATGCAATCCAGAATTTCGTTGATCCCTTTCAACCTCAAGTCTGTCATTTCGATGCGGTTCCTTGTCCATTTTCTGATTATATGCGATATGATGTACTGAAAAAATTAAATTTTAACACCTGAGAGTAAAAAGGGGAGGGTTGAAATTCGAGAATATTCAGATTTAAAATCACGAAGAAGAAAAACACATTTGAAAATTTGAGTATCATAAATATTCGAAGTTAAATAAATGTTGAATGTGCGTGCGAATAATTGTAACATTTTAAAAATTAGGTCATTACTTTAGAATTCTAATATAACAGTTGAAAAATCTCGGAAACTGAACTTAACAATTTGAAGCACAAAAATTTAGGACGTTGAAAACTTTTACAATCAGAATTAAATCAAGTGAAATTTTACAAGTTGAAAAATTTTGAAATATTAAGATTATTTTATCGTTATTCCAACCAAAATCATTTTTATAAATGTTTTCACGAAAAAAAAGTTGAAGAATTGCGACGTACAAATTTGGAAATGAAAAAATTCAGAAGAATTCAGATTGTAAAGCCTGGAATTTTAAAATTTTTATTTTTAAATTAGAATTTTGAATTAAAAAATGAAAAAAAAAAAAAAAAAAAAATTAATCTGAAAAGTCATTCAGATAAGAATTTCAAATCAGAGAAACCAAAAATTAGATAGTAGTTTGAGATAACACAAAGATGATATGAAACTAATATCGTAGATAAAACTTCATTTACCTGAAGACCATAAGAACCGAGAAAAATCGACAACCCCGAAAGTGCGACTGGGTTCAATAAAAAACATATGTAAAACGCGCTGACAATGACGATGATTGGTGCACTGATTATCATTGATCCAAAAATTATCAAGTCGTACATTCGTTGTCCGTCATTTGAAAATATGTTGATGAACTGAAAAAACATGTCATTAAAATTATTTTATTTCAAACAATTTTCATCGAGCAGGATCATGAATCATTGAATTTTCAGAAACACTAAAAACAATACTTATTTTGAAATTTGTGGTATGCATTTATTTATCAATTTTTTTTGGTACAAACAATTGAATTGTTAAATGTCTTTTCATATTCGTTTCGTTTATAATCCAGTATGTATTCCAAAATTTTTTACCTCTCCCGCAGTTTTACCCTGAAGATCATTGAGTTTAACGATTTTTCTGTAAATTAATCCGAGACAAGCAGATCTCAATCTGATCGCAGTTCTGGAATTCGTCACGTACATCCAAGTAAAAAAAAATGTTCGCGAAATTTCACACAGTGCGAGCAAAAAAACCCATTGAATTCCGTCACAAATTGTTTGATCTTTCGACTCGACGTTTTCTAAAATTTTTTTCATGATCAGCATCTGCGAAAAAATATCATTGAATCAATTATTTATGTTGAAAAATTTGAGAAATTGCACACTGTTCTACTTCTACGGTGTGTCCCTTAACACACACGCAAGTTTTTTTGTTTTTAAAAGATCATTATATTAATTACAATTATCATTATGCATTATTACAGTTTATTATTGATAATTGCAATTATTAGACGTTCTATCAAAAACTTATCACTTACCGGCGCAATTAATCCAAAACTCAGGGACAGAATTTGCAGTGCCATAGAAACAAACATTCGTGTCCTCACGAATTTCCACACAACGAGACCAAATGACGCACTGTCTGATCCTTTTCTTTTTAATTCTTCTTTCCATAGAATTTCCAGTCTGTGAGATTCGAAAAAAATATTGTAAAAATTATTTTTTATTATTAATATATTCTGTTATGAATAATGTGTCCAACAAACTTTACGATTTCGCAAAATTAATGAAATGACACATAGTTCAGGGATTATTTTCGGAGTATTATTAGCATTTTTGATTAGAAAATCTTAATCGTCGAAATGTAGAAAGGTACAATATTTTTCGAGTATTAATTAAAAATAGAGTAGGCAGTAAATGATTTTTGAAAATAAATCCAAAAATTTCATGCTGTATTAAATGTGGGATGAAGAAATCGAGTAGTGATAAATTTTGGACTTATTTAGTATTGAAGTAGAAAATATTTCTTGGAACATCAAAATTATTTAGTTTTCCTAAAACGGTCATACAGTTATACATATTTTTATGTTCACCTTTTCGAGTTGTAGGAACAAGTGTCGTATGGTGAAAGAGATGGTAAATTGTTCAATTCCACTCTTTTTTTAAATGCGTCAAAAATAAAACTCGTTACCCATGTCATGTAAATGTAAGAAAATAGGCCAGTTTTGTCGATCGAAATGGTTTCTGCGGACCTACGGAGTATTTTGAAATATTATGATCAACTATTATAGTCAGATTAATTATTTCCGAATAGAACATTATTTATAAAAAATCTAGGAAACTAATAATATTAAATACTACTAAACAATTATATGTTCAGTTTTTTTTTCAATTTCCACTCATTACAGTTCAAAATTATTGAATTTTAAAAAGTAACTTTAAAATGCTATCAGTTCTGATAAAAATAAAAATTTTCTCGTGAAATATTAGATTCGATCTTTTTATTACAATTTGAAAATTTTCGAATTACAAATCTTGTAATTTGTTTTTTTCAAAGAGTTTATTTTCAAAATACAATGTTTGAAAATTCAGAATTTATGATTTCAATTTCATTCGGTTACTTATATAACTGAAAAAATTGTAATTCTAGAAAAATACTTATAAATTTTGAGTGAAAACTTTGAAGTTAGTGGAAAAAAAACAATCCCCAGTTTTTTCAAAAAAAAGCTTCAAATATCAATCGCACTCCCAAAAAATCATGATTCGAATAAATAACAAACAAAAAAACAATAAATTACTTTGTCGTGGAACGAATAGGGATCAGATTTCTGAGAGCATTATCATATCGCGAAACTCCGTGTCCAGGCTTGTAGCGAAATTGTTGTTCCCTATTATTCCTGAAAAATGTCAATCAATTAGTGAACAAAATGTAAACAAAAATTCATGACTTTTTAAATTTTATGTAAATTACAAACTCCCTGGGCCAAAAAAGCTTTTCAACATTATTTAGATTACGAAATATTTCAACCTACAAAGTTATTGGCTAAAAAAATTAAAAACCATAACAAACCTATCCCATTCCTCAGACTGTTTTTTGTCGCCCATTCTTCCTCAGAAACTCGTCAAAAATTTTCTTATCAAGAACGTCTGGAATGAGAGAAAAAATTATGAAATAATTTATTCCTTTGTGCCAAACCAATGATAAACTTTCAAACCAATTTTTTATCATGTTGATTACAATGGCATACGCCGGATTTACTTTACAAAATGTGGATACTTTTTTCATAATAGACCAAAAATCGTGAAATGACCGTAAATTGGGCTTATCTTCCTCGGAAATTGAACACGGTTTCATATCAACGTTGATAAAGCTGATAAAGATCGTAGTAAAAACAAACTAGCATTTTATGGGTTTTAGATTTGGATTTGATTGAGCAAGGACTGGATTCATTCAACAGGTTCACCGTTACAAAAACGGTGGAAAACTTCTTTTAAAAAAAGGTCACCTCCGAACGGTAGCCCAGTCAAATAAGTGAAAGAGAAAAAAAAAAATTGTGTTGGAAAGATATTTTGGGATATGGTGAGGGGACCTCTAGCGAGCTTAAATTCAAAAAGTAGGGATGCTACCCTTGGAGGAACGTACCGCCATCTTAAATTGAAGGGGTGGTTTAGTTTATTCATATTATCTCGTGTTCTTTCAATTTTTTTGCAAAGAGTGAAGACATAAATATTGTTGAGGGAAAAATACTCTACAAAAGTGTCTGACGGTATTTTGCAATATATTGTTTATTTACGAAGTTATTACAAATAATGCAATATAAAAGTTACCCAATTTCGTCTTCAAATGAGGTGAAATTTTTATTCCACTCTTTTCGGGGATTTTTATCGAGAATTCGATGAAAACTCACTCCATAATATTTGTAAAGCTTTAATAAGTGGGAAAAAGTTGGTAGATCAACATAGTTTATTAGCTCCGTACAACGCCGTCGTTCCGAGCTTCGGAGCGTTCTTTATTTCAAAGTCTTTAGTAATGCTTCAATCAAAAGAAAATAATGGATTTTCCACTTCTCATCAAGCCATTTGTTTATGAAAATGAATCCTATTGACAAACCAAGTGGAAAATACATTGGCAC
>JAPYZK010000699.1:0-23469 GCA_030522785.1 Platygaster equestris
TGTTTTGAAACAAAGGAGAGAAAGTGTCCACACTTCGTAATGTAAAACCAATTACGCCTAATTGAGTTACAAGGGCAAATTCTAATTGCAGTGCCTGGCAAGTACGTTGAAATGCAAATCAATGGACTTATAGGGCTCGACTATAACCCCACTGTGACCTTTTTACTGCCGATTGTGTTTTAATTGTTTAATGCATTTTTTTTACTTGATTCATGGATAAGGTATTCTATTGTTGTTCATATGGTGTTATAATATTATTGTATTTTCGTAATGCATATGGTTTTTACGTATTAATGTTTGTGTAAAATGAGCCAAAATTATTAATTTTTTTTTCTAACGTTTGCAGAAATATAAACAATTTATAGAGTTCATATTTTTTCGATAAGCTCATACGAAAGTACTCAACACAAACTTTTATGACGATGAAAATTTCTAACAAAAACAATCGTGCCAATTTTTTTCCTCTATGAAGAATGCAAGAGAAAATTTGCATTGAAATTAAAGTTTAAGTTACGAACTGATGTGAAATGACCCATACATTATTAAAGTTCATCGGTATGACATTAATTTATTGTACTTCTATTTTTGTATTATTTTGTTTCTTGGTATTATTACTATAATCATTGTTACGATTTGGTAGTATTACTCTCAATATTTTTACTTTCGCAATGTATTTAGAATGTTCATTTGCGTGGTATACTGTAATAATAATTGTTTATTTATTTACATTAATTTATTATTGTCAATACTGCAATTCCAAAAATGCTACGGATCAATAATTGACAGATTATTTCCAAGGTCGATGATAAGAACCACATATTCAGAAAAAAAAATTTCCGACCACGGCAGGACTCGAACCTGCAATCTTCGGATCCGAAGTCCGACGCCGTATCCATTTGGCCACGCGGCCTGTTGGAGGTGATTACCGTATTGCGTCTCTGAAGTTAAGGGCCGTTCACATATTACGTAACGCATTTTTTTACAAAATTTGACCCCCCCCCTTCCTGATCGTAACGCGATGTAACAAAATGAACGCGTAACAGATTTATATTTTGCTTTTTAAAAGCGTTAAATATGGCGTGCATCTCCAATAATGCTTGTGGGCTATTCAAATATTACACTTATTTCCATTATATACATGAACAATTTTGGATTCGTTATCAATTGTTCATAAAATGTTTATCCATTAAAATTTTCCAGAATTCTCGAATACTCCAGAATTGTCCCAAAATTTGAAGTTTCTCAAAATGTTCATATTTCATCCTAGTATCCCTAGTAATTTAGATTCTTATAAAAATGGACAGAATTCTTATAAGATCCTAAATTTTCTTATAAGAATTCCATTTTTTATAAGGCGACCTTATAAAATTCTTGTAAGTTTTACGATTTTTATAAAGTAATCTTATAAGAAACTGGAGTTTCTTATAAGAATTTATAAATAATTATCTTTTAAAAAAACTGTTTTTATAAGAATTTTCGGAAATTTTTTTATAAGAAACAATTTTCTCATAAGAATTTCACAGTTAATTCTTATAAGAAAAGTGAATTTCTTATAAAGTCACCTTATAAGAATCGTTGAACTTAGAAAAATTTTATAAGGCCGCCTATTATAAGAAATGAAATTTTTATAAAAAAATTTCATATTTTATAAAAATTTCGATGATTCTTATAAGAATCGAAATTACTAAGGATTTTGAATTATTGCTTATCCATTGAGTTTGAGAACTTCGAGATTTTCCGTGATTGAAGAATTTTTCAAATTCTGAGAAATTCCGTATTATGAAATGTAATTGGAATTTCAAAAATTTGTCATCGTTTTTTTTGGTAATTAGCACATATTACAATACTTTTAGATTTCTTAAACATTTTAATTGCTCCGGAAAATCAAAACTTATCATCAATTTTATAGGTTCATCAAACTTCTCCAATTTTTTAAATTTGTAAAATAATACTAAACTCTGAAATCTTTCGTAATAAAATTATTTCCAATACAGTGAACTGTTTCGGTACTTCGAATACAGTCAACTTTCTGAAGATACAGTAAATTCTTGATTTGAGTTACTTTTATATAGTCAAATCCTGATAAAAGTCTTCAAATGCGAGAAATCATCGTTTTAGTCCATTTAATACAACGAACACATTACTTTTTGAGATAAAACAATGAAGTGTTTGAATTTGTAACTCAAAATTCCAGTTATTTCGAGTTTGAAGCATACATCCAGTATTTTCGAAGCATACAATTTAGGCAATTTTTCTTTTTTTTTAATTCAGTCCAAAAATATTCAGATTTTCATTCATAAGATTCTAAAATTTCAAAATCAGAAAAACTGTTTATTTGAAAGAATTTTTTCTGCTAGAATTTTATTTTTTTATATCGGTGTTTTTTTTTCTCAATTAATTTTCCATTTTCTGTAAACTATTTTTTATTCTCTGTGAAATGTATTCTCGTTCTCTCATTTTGATTGTATTTCCCACAATTTTAGAAATTTTTAAATTATCTCAAATCATGGACGAAATTTGACATTTTCAACACAATTTTGGAATTTTTCGTCATTTTAGTTTCGTTGCTTTTTTGATTGAGCTATTGGTTGGAATTATTATTCGATGTGACTAATTTCTTATTCCGTCCGGTTTTCACCAGTATTTTGCGCATTTCAGGAGTTTATGATATTTATTCATTTATTTCATGCATTCATTTATATTGGATTTTGGATATTGGTTTTTTTTTTAACCGAGAAAAAAATGTAATTAACAAATCATGTGTTTTCTACGGTTTTTTCAATGCCACCAGGAATTCGATTGAATTAACGATAAAATCTATCTAAGTATGGAGAATTTATTTTTTTTCGATTGGAAATTAATTTGAAAAAAGGTTTTCAATTTTCCGGAAGATGAACATTTGTTCAAAAATCTCTCACAAAAAATTAAGAGTAAGAAAGCATACAATATTAAAAATTCCAGATATAATTTTTTTCACGTTTACACTGCGAAATCAGTGCTACCAAAAAATTAAATTAGACTGGTTCTCTACGGAGCTTATTGCCAACTCGAACGTGATATACTAAGCGCACGAAAATTCCAGTATATGTATTTCTCAATGAGTGCAGAAGGAGCTTTTTTTACGAATGTGAAGTTTGCAAGACGAGCCGAAGGCGAGATTTGCAATCACATTCGTTAAAAAAGCACTTCTGCACAAGTTGAGGACTATATTTTTTCCAACAACGCGTTGTTGGAAAAAACGTTTTCTCTACGTTGCAACGTGGAGAAAATACGATTTTTGACGTTTTGAGCCGTGGAGAAAATCGCATTTTCTCCTCGGCGTTGGGAAAAGTTCATTTTTCAAATAAAGATAACGTTACGTAACGCCGTGATGACTCCCCCATCCCCCATGCAACACTTCGTAACGAATCGGCTCACCCCCCTCTCCCCCCAAGCGCGTTACGTAATATGTGAACGGCCCCTTGTTCCATTATTTTCGGATTTTTGAAAGTAGAAATTCAAACGGTGATTACTGCCATTTTGGGTAAATTTAAATTGAACTATTTTTGTCTTATATATTATATGCCATGAATCAGCCTTATTGATCACGAGAAATTGAGGCTACATTTTCTGATTCCTTTTTTTTAAGTATATATAATTAATAATATGTTGAGTTTTGGAGCGTACGTTTATTTGTAATATTTTCGTAGAATGTTCATGATTTCATTTTTTCTTCGAATTTAATTCGTTAATAAATAGGAATTTTCGATGTAATAATATATATACATTCGTATCCAGGAAAATAAAGTTTAATTTCCAGTATGAAATTAAAGAATCCGAATCCTGTGACTTGAGAAATTCGAAACTCATACTTCAAAATGTGCGTATCGGAAAATTTTACCATTTCAGATGTGCGTCGAAAAATGGGAACAATTGAAATGTTTCACCATTGTGGATTAGAAATGTGTTATATTATACGTTTCTGAGGCCATGTACTGTCGATTTTTGCTAGTGAGAGCTCATCAGTTTTTCCAAACTTTAATTTTGTCGCACAGAAAGAAGGAAATTGATTCAATCCTACTGTATTATCATTACCGATATCGATACACATAAAAAACACTCCGTAACGGTGAGTTTCGAAGGTTGTTGCTTCCAAATAATGCGCCACAAATTCCACGGCTCGGTGAAAGGAGAATCGTTGCGCTCGAAGAACGTCGCGGCGTGCCCAAGGCAATTGAAAAACGCGGTGGGAAAAGCCGAGGGAGGAAGGCACTCGATTTGTTAGACATAGCGTACTTTCGACGCGTGATCGAAAATTTAAATCCCAACAAGGTTTTCTGAAATGAGGAATTGTGTATCGAAAAATTCGGAGAAGGGCGTATTAAGAACTCGAAAAATCAAAATATTAAAAGCAATTAGACAAGTAGTTATAGTCTAATGTACTGCGAATTTGATGTTTGAATACCGAGATTTTAACATGTGTAGGAATTTGGAAGTTACGTTTCTTTTTGAAACTTTATTTTTGGAAAATACCGTTATACGTGATTTTTTAAGTTCATACTGATTGTTTTTTGAAATTCAACAATTTTTCTATTCATAAGAACCTTCATAACTGTTACATTTGTGTGCTAAATTAATACTCACTGAATATAATTGTTTCTCATTACTTCATTTTGTTTCTCATTACTGAATATCATTCATTCTCATTACAATATCATTATTTCTCGTTACCTTCTTTCGTTTCATTTTTATAAACAATAACTTTCTTTCAATTCCTGCGAGAAATATGTAATTCCGTGACTCTGCTGAGAGGGAACAAAATAATATTGATGAAATGAAAATAATAACAAATAATAACACTCGCGTGTTGCCACACTCGCTGCGCTCGTGCGGCAATCTCCACGCTCGAGGAATCTCCTCTTTCTTCCATTAGTCGCACAATATACTATATTTTGTCGTACGTGCAAAAGGTTCACAACTGATAGACTTAACTGTGGTAATCAATGAAAAAAAATTTTCTCCGTCTATAAAAAAAGTTACCACGCTCGCTTTGACCTCTGAACTCGTAAAGTATAATCTCACAAGTAACTGATACTGTGTATAAATGAATTTCGCAATACTTTGAGGATTAATGTTCATTATATAAATTTCATAGGATGAATTCATAATAGCCTAAATGAGAACACCAAATGTAACCTATGAACAAACAATAAATATTCGATAAACATTTACCAGGAATGTTCCTAAAAAGATCCCAAGAATATCTTAATGCCCGACTCTCGTCTCATAAGGCCATTTTGAGACGATTAAGGGCTTATTTTGGAGGTTATTACGGAACTTTGAGTTTGTTCATGAGCATTGTGCCGAAAAATCAAAATTTTACGTGTTGATCGTAAAAAACTGCATTCAACCCCCACCACATGGTGCATGGTCAAACTTTGACCGGCGATAACTTTTGGCCAAATTAACTTACAGAGCTCATTAAACTCTCATTTTGTAAATAATTTTATTCCCCACAACTTCGACTCACATCATTTTCAGCTATCATTTCATGCAAATGAGTAATTTAATATAAACAAACTCACTCCCTTTTTCAATATGGCGACTATTCCCAACTCCCTGCCACCCGACAAGATCGGTTTTTTTCATTGTCAGATGTACCCGAACATGTACCAAAAAATTTTTTTCTTCCATCGAAAAATGCAATTTCATTTAGGGGCCGTACACAAATTACGTAAGATTTTCCAGTAAGCCTGTCTTTTTTTACCACATGCCAAACTATATTTGTGTCTTTTTTCAATCGTCTTACGTAATTTGTGTACGGCCCCTTACTAAACAGGAGGAATATTTCTACAATATCCTCAAAGGATACATGAAAATATTCTCCGAATTTTTTTGTCACTATTGGCTTCTGCGCCAAGGTTGGACATTCTGGGTATCTTTTTAAGAATATTCCTGGGACGTTCCTAGAGTATTATGTGTCCATGAGATAAGATTCTATTTATTTCCTTTCGTGAAATTCACATTAACATGAATTGCCGAAAATTTTCGACTCCTCTAAGGATGTCGTACGAAGAACCTGATTCGGTTCTTTCGAGCTTGATAGTATACATCAGTCCTATAGGGTTCCTAATCAGTAATCTGTAATTTTTATGTGTCGACACATCACGTGTCAACATTTATCAAAAAATGATGATTCATGAATACAGTTACGTGATCATAAAATTGTCAACAAATCTTTCGACGGTGTGCCTCACGAGCGGGTTCTTCTCTACGTAGATCGAGGCCGTTGCCGTTGGTTGCCGTTCTACGTGACCAAGAAGAAGAGCAAATTGGTGTTCATTGTAACAGGGGTTCATGAACGCGATGGAGGAGGCATTTCGGAGTCTGCGCAGGCGAGCCACGAGGGAAGGCAGCCAGAGCGGTGATTGGGTGCCCACGGGGCCGGCCGCGCCGGGGTCCAAGGGCCCGGTCACCCCCTCCACGACGCCAAGCTCGACAACCAGCGCGGTGGGGGCCCAAGATTACCCGGGCTTCAAGCGCAGGCAATCCTCGAACGATAGTTCCAGCTCCCAGGCCCCACCCGAGCACTGCGACCTCATGTGCAAGGTCTTCTTCTCCCGGAATTTATAATATTTCTCTTTTTTCTTCGATAAAGTCCGCCTGTAAAAGTCCAAAGGCAATGTGGAATAGGAGTGAACAATTAAGAATTTCCATTAAGTGAACTAGCAATTTCAGTCCATTTTTGCTAAAATCAACACGATCTTTCCTCTGAATATAAAATTACGAAGATCTAACAAGAACCTTTACAGTTTACTTCTATTTACACAAAATGATCACATTGAATTAATTTACATTCCGTCCTTCGTACAACGAAAAAGTTCGTTTTCGGGTTTCGACGAATTTTGGAACCATTTCCATACATGAAAATATTTTTAGTAGGACAACGCTCGTGTTGACTTTCTGAGGAAAACCGAATTATTGTGCTTTATTCCCGAGCCATAATAACATGGCTTTATTTGCATGATATGCAGGTGATGCTTCTGGGCGATTCAGGGGTCGGAAAAACGTGTTTGTTGACTAAATACCGCGACGGACTTTTTCTTTCCGGCAATTACATTTCGACAGTTGGCATTGATTTCAGGGTGAGACATCAGAAAACTGCATTTAACATAACATTATTCATAAACAAAGTTTCAAGTCTAATATAATTAAATATACATATATAAGGGGAATATTGAGGTAGGAATAAAACTGTTGGAAGAATATTTCCTGGAACAATGCAAAATACTTGCAGTTCATGTACAGTATGTTCAATTAATGCCTTCGCCTGTCGATCTATCGAAATATATCGATCGCCCATAAGCCATAATGCAAAATATCAGGCGTGTAGGCAGAAAAATTTTTCCGGGGGGGGGGGGGGGTGGGGAGGGTTTGATATTTTGCAACTAAGTTCGTATTACGAATTGTATTAAACAAGTCTATATTCTAATGACAACTTTTCTGACATTTCGGGGGGGGGGGGGGGGTTGAACCCCCGAAACCGCAACGTAACCCTCTATACTTGAAGGAAGAATATGCAAGGATTTTGCTTTTTATTTTACGTTCAAAGAAGCAGTGAATTCCTACTTGAACATTTGGAAGCACAATTTGCGGTCTAAAGAAAATTGAAAAATATCTATGAAAATATCAGAAAAAATAAAGCTGAAATATTCTGTGTTTCCCAATATTTAACTGATAACGATGTATGTAGTCGAATGGATTGAAATTAGTGAAAATAGTAGGTTTTTCTGGAAAAAAAAAACGGACGACAGTCCATCTGTTTTTATTATTGTATTGTTTATGAAGAACTAGAGGTACTGTCGAAAAAAGTTAATCCACCCAGTCGTAACGAACTCCACTGTTTCAGTGGAGTTTCGGTGGAGTAACAGTGGAGATATCTTTTTCACACTCAATTCACGATGAGCATTCAAATTTCCACGCGAGTTTAATTCCATAAATGTTATCTGGTGCAAAATAGGGGAGACCGAGGCTGGTTGGCCAACTTTTCATCCACGAATTTTTTATGACTTTCCTTTTGGAGCGAATAAAAATTCGATTCCACTATGTCAAAGTGCATACCCTCGGCTTGTAGTGTGAATTTTTTCATGCATTTATATTAATTAAAAAAAAAATGACGAATATTTTCACAGTGACATGACAAATTGGCCAACCTGCCCCGAGCACGAGGCAGGTTGGCCAATTAAAAAAAAAATCGTATAAAATGCAACCATAAAAATTTGAATCAACAAAAAAGACATCTGATTTACGTATTCATTAATTAAATGATTGTTTTAATTGAAGGCTACTGTATACAAAATAATCATCACGTTAAAAAAATTTTTGTTCCTATTACAGTGTGTAGCAATTCAAACTTCATTCACGCGTTTCACCGAACTTTTTTTTGGTTGGAGCCACGGGAATTTGGATTTTCATTGGAACAAGAACTCAGTAGATACATTTCCTTGAACTCCTACAAATTGCTTATTCGATTTTAAAGCATTGGCCAACCAGCCCCGGCCATGCTTTTCAAAATTAGATTGATTTTTTAGGTTAAGAAATGTAAGCCATTGATTCTAATGACACTTTATTTTTAACCTCATGCCATGACCAACTGATAACTGTTTTTAGTTGGTTTGAAATCAGTTGTTTATTGATTCAGAAATCGAAAAAATTGGAAAGTGGAAATTTTACTAACTCGAGTATAAAACCGTTCCTTGATTATCTTTTCGACACGCGTGAGCACAATGCAATAAAAATTACACTTCTAGGCTTTTTACAACATATTACACTCGTATTTGGCGCAGTGGCCTTAGGAACATTTCCGGTATTGAAAAACGAAGCATTGGCCAACCTGCCCCATTGGCCAACCAGCCCCGATCTCCCCTACAAAATTGAAGGTATTAGGTTTGGTTAGGTTAGGTAATATAAATAAAGTAATAGATGAATAACGAATAAAAAATGATAAATGATATAATTATGTTATATTCACGATCTACGAATGAGTAACCCGTGATTATAAACTTACTGCATAGGGTAACACCTACATATTCTGATTCAATACGAATATCAATGGAAATTCATTTATGTTTTTTAAATTTCACGAGATTTCTCGTACTCCGTCAAAACCCCACGGCTACAGTGGAGATTTGGTGGAGTTTCAGTGGAGTCCGTTACGACTGGGCATGATGTTCATAATAAATATCTTCACGGTGTTATAAACGTGACGATGTACAGAATGAACAATATCAGTATCAACATTACCTGCACCTTAATGTATTTATTGGGAGAAAAAATATTTTCGAAACATTACGTAAGATTGGACGGGGAGGGGGGGGGGGGTATTAGAAAATTTTACGGAACCCTTACAAGGGGAAGAAGGGTGTCCAAATTTCAGAAAAATTCCCTTACGTAATTATTGGACAGCCCCTTATAGATTTACCTTAAATACAGATTCGATATGTCGATAGGTGCAGGCATTAATGGGACCTGATGTACAGACTGCAAAGTATATTCTTAGTGTTTAGTTTCGATTCATGTCGAATTTATCTGCATTGACGTTTATGGAAAACAATCGATACATATCGATATCCAACAGTACGTAATTCCAATGCTTTCAGCTATCGATATATCGAAATATTGGCCATGAGATACAATTATAATAATTTATGTATGTACATATAGATATATCGATAGGTGGAGGCATAAATGATATTGTGCTTTATCGGCCGCGTCCCCCTCTACAACCCTATATTATAGTTTTCATAAAATGAAACTCATGGGTACAGCATTTCAAATCATTTTGAATGTTTAAAAATGTATATCTGAGCTACAGTGTCCACTTTTTCAACAGGTGGACAGACGGCTCCGCCATTGTTTAGTATCAAAGTTCATCAGTATAATATTATTCATCAGTTGACCAATGGGGTATGATATTAGCGTCCTGGAATCCCGTACTGGTTAGAGAAAATCTAAACATAAGAATGGGATTGCGAAACAACATCGGTTTTAAATAACTTTTTGCTCGTCGAAGTATTAGGAAATTAGAAGATAAGAGTAGTTTACGAGTGCATGTGGTCGGTGGGAAAACGACGAAAACGGTACCTACTGCCTATGGTTGTGCTTGCACCCCTTTGCCTCTCGCCGATCGGCTGTCCTTTGTGGGCTGGGCTTTGGCCACAGGCAAGAGATATTAGCGTGATTCATGCGCGCCCAGTTGTTTGCAGCCTGTAACCGAGAATGAACCCAGTTTTTTTCTGTTCTCTCGATACACCGACGTACAAAAAGTTATTTGATAATTTTCCTCAAGTTTCCACGTATTTTCCGAAAATTTTATAATCTGATAAGGGCTTATATGAATAAATGCATTGTCAGTGTACTCTCCAAATGGAGTAACAATATTTTACGAACAAGTCAAAAGTATTCATTCATTTTACAGTGTTATCTTTTATATAATGGGAAATTTACTTCCAGAATAAAATAATCACTGTGGACGACACGAAAGTTAAACTCCAAATTTGGGACACGGCGGGACAAGAGAGATTCCGGAGTGTGACACACGCCTATTACAGGGATGCTCATGGTGAATATAACGAGTTTTTCAAATTTTTTAAACTTTATTTTTGTAATTCCAAAAAAAGCAAGATTATTAAACTTCCAAGTTTGTTAAATTTTACGGAGAAAACAGTTAGGTTGCCTCAACCATATCAATAGTAACTTTTGCGCCAACCATATACGTGGTTTGTACAACTATATATATGGTTGGTACGACCACATCTACGGTTTTACAAACCACAAATATATCGTTGGCGCGAATGTTACTATTTATATGGTTGAGGCAACCATATTGTTTTCTCCTTGCTGCTCACGAAAATGGGTATAAAAAGCAACGCTTGTACATTCATGCAAGTGAGGCTGATAACAGATAAAAGTACATGACATTGAAGCAAGTTTGGCGACACTTTGCGACAAAATTCCTCCAGCTTTGGAAAGAAATCCTACAAACAAACATGAAACTATCCCAGAAATATTTCAATTATACCAAAATCAATTTTTTCAATCCATTAATCATATTCCTGAATCAATGGCCGATCTCCAAAAAATACACGCGAAAACAAAGCCCTATTACGAGCGAACACTAACGATCCGAGAGACGCCAGCTAAAGCTCGGCAACTAATTCACTCTGCGAAGCTTCCACAAAATACTCCACGTCAAACCGTCGCTCTCGAGGTTATAATGCAGCGTGGCGAAAAAGTCGTCAAGTAACCAAGTGAAGTTTCACGATTTTAATTGAACACCCATTATAGTATTCGTATGTCGAGCTTTTTTCCGTATTTTTCACGTGCCGAACAAAGGACACGCGTAAAAGGAAGCAATTTCGAGAAGTTCTAAAGAGCCTTTGTTATGGTCAAAGCGGGTTTTGGGTCACAATGCAAATCACTCACGAGGTTTGGCCGAAGCACAGAAACGTCAATCATGTTCTCCAACGCGAATTTGATACAAAGTCGATAGTTGTCGACGCAGCTGTAGTATAAAATGGAACACCGGTCTTTTTTTACTGTATCCGAAGGATTCTCATTAAGAGTTAACTGTATTGGACGAACTTTAAAAGTTTACTGTATTTAAAGAATAATAATTCTTTGAATACAGTGTAATTACACTGTGTGACCGAAAAACATTTTTTGAAAAATGTATTTACAAGACCTACGTAGTATGATCAGTCACGATCCCCTGAATAATACCCCAAAAGGTTTTTTCAAAGTTAGATCGCGTTTTCCAGGAATTAAATAATGAAATATTCAATAAATAATGGGTCCCAAATCGTGCAATATTGGTCCTTTTTTCCGCATAAAAAGCGATATTCCGGACGATATTCCGGACTGACAATCCATTTTCGCCATTATATTTACTGAAGTTTTGATGCGAAAAGGATTTAACTTGCGAAAAGAAAATGCTGAAATTTGAATAACTACTCCCTGGGGGCTTGGGTTGCCTAAAAAAAAAAATTCCTGACTATAGTCAGGAATGAAGTCGCCCGGCGAAGGGTCCTCGCAGATTAGTTCCGCTTGACGGGCTCTGTTTCTCACTTGTACTTTTTTTATGCAATTTTCTAATGAGAAATCTGTTACATCAATATATTCAATTTCATGAAAAAACCACATGAATCAAAAACTGCAAAGTTTCTTTTTCGAAAAAACGACAAAATCAGAAAATTCGTTTCGAATTTGCTTTGGCGGGTTTACAGGTCAAAGCAACGCGAGACGAGGTTTTTTTTCCGCAACTAATTAGCACACGGACGAGCGAATACGCGTGAATGTGTTCGTCAGCCAATACCGATGCCCAAGCATCGTGTACACTGGGGTGCATCGATTCTTTCCTCAATTTGGGGTCCCAAATTTAATTTATGTTGGCACTGCAGTCCGCAGTAGTGGCAACAGTGCGTGAGTACCAGTGATCGTCAACTTAAATGTTTAAATTTCCAAATTCTTGTATTTCAGGAATTTTTTGAGATCAAAATTTTTGATGTGTAATCATCTTCAATTTTATTGTTAAAATAATTATTCGGCACGTCGAAAATCAACTATTTTCACACTTTACAATTTTAGAGTTTGTAAATCAAAATTTATAAACCAAAAAATGTGATATTCAAAAATTGATAACATTTTGACACATTCTTATAATTTGTAAATTATAATAACAAATAATATGGTTATAATTAACAGGTAATACTTATATTACCATTGAAACTTCGGAATTCGAATCAATTTATTTTGGATTTCCAAAATTTACGAGTTTCGAATAATTAGCAGTTTTAACATTTGAAATATGAAAATCATGAATTTCGTAATTCATGACTTTAGAATCACGAGTTGGCAATTGCAGTCCATGGATTATTGAATTCCAGAAGTTTTTCGACATCACAAAAATTTGTCCATTTTTAAATAATAAATTATATATGTTTAACTAATTAGAAATTCTCAAACCGTCAAATTTCAAAGTCTTGGAATATTAGAATTTCTTCATCGAAAAATTTGGAAATCCACAATAAACTTGTGAATTTCAAAATTCTGGAATTTAAATCACAAAACTGTAACAGTCAAATAATTTGACAATGTAATTATTGAAATTTATTCGTTACTCTTGAATAATGTGTTGCTGTTAACGATCATTTACAATGTTTACAATTCAACATTAGTCAGCAATGGTTGACAATCACTGGTACTCACACTACACTCACACACTGTAGCCATCACTGCGGACTGCAGTGCCAACATAATAGTATATTATGTTCCGAAGGGCAAAAAGTTTTTTTGGACGAATGCGAGTTTATATTCCGAGGCGAAGCCGAGGAGTATAATCGTATGAGTCCGAAACATCTTTTTGCCCTTTGGAACATACGATACTTTATACACCGAAGGCAATAAAAGTTTTTCGGGCCCGAGCAGGCCAATAAAGGACCTTTTATTGCACTGAGGTGTATAAATTAAATTTAGGACCCCAAATTGAGAAAAGAATCGATGCACCCCAGTGTATTAGCCGGTCGCATCCGTGCGTGATGGGTTGTAGTGAAAGTCCGTCTGCTGAGTGAAAATCGTCTTCGGCAGAAATTTTAAGACGCTAAATGACACTTGGATCCACGCGCTTATTGGCTTAGCAATTTTCCTATTTCGACCGACAGAAGGCGCTTTTTTCATTTTCCTTTTTCTACCGACAGAAGGCGCTTCGCCTGGCCCAAATAATTGTGCCTGGCCCTTAGACTATACAGTGCATATGGACTGCAGCTAGTCTCGCCTACCTTATACCACGTACATACATGGAGTCCCTGGAAATGATTTAAAATAGCTAGTTGCAGTTGGCCCAAACCAGACATATGCTTGGGCCAGGCCAGATTGTAAAATATAACTCTCCTAAATAGTAATTGAAGTTGATGTTTCTGAATATTAAAAAAAAATTGAACAACGATATAGAAAATTGAACAAAAATTCGAGAATATTATTGAAATTTTGGATAAAATAAACTGTCAAAACCGAAGAACCTCGACGATTATCTAATTGATTGAAATTCTTACATTTTCCAATTAAAATCGAAGAGACAACAAATTTTTTGGAAATTTCAAGATTTCACAGTTACTAAAATTCCTGAATTTTCATGAAATATTCTGAATTTTGAAGTCCTCGAAATATTCTGATAGAATATTCTCTGAAATTGGAAATGGTCATGATTTGAAAAAAATTAAATGGGTCAATATTTGTGTATTCACAACGATTTTGGGAATTTATAAAATTTTTAAATTTCACGAGAATTTATCATGTTTTTGGGACTCCTTTTTGAAATAACACAATTTTATTATATTATATTCCACAGTTGGTAGTATCCCAACATTTTTACAACTCGCATACTTTTACTTCTGAATTTCCGAAATTTTCCAAAGTGATTAAAACTTTTCGAATTTTCGATATTCTGCAAATTCCAAACATTCTGATATACTCAAAAATCTTTGAAATTCGTGAGATTCTAAAAACCAAAAAACTTTTGTGAATTATCATACCACAAATAAATCGGAAAAATTTGAAAACATACAAAAAATTTCATCTCGTTTAAACATTACAAAATCCTTCAAGTTTATGGAATTGTGTACTTCGCAAAAAAGTGAGATGATACTACAACTTTGAAAAACATGGAAATTTTTGAAATTTCCGAGATTCTTCAAATTTTCAAAAATTTCTATAATTTTAGGAATTTTTATTCAGAATTGTAAAAAATATTAAAAAAAAAGAATTGTAAAAATTGTAAAATTCTAACCCAAAAAATTCGAGAAATTACAGAAATTTTCTTATAATAATGAATACTCCAAAATGGTGGAAGATTCAAAGATATAAGTAATCGTTATTTGTAAATTACTGATGAAGTTTCGTAAAATTCAAAACTCTCCAAATATTTTAAAATTGTGAATGTACATGAAAATTTTTATCCCTAGTAATTTAGATTTTTATGAAAATGGACAAAATTCTTATAAGCTCTTAACTTTTCTTATAACAATTTTATTTTGTTGAGACGACCTTAAAAAATTATTATAAGTTTTGCGATTCTTATAACGTGATCTTATAGGAGACTGGAAGTTCTTATAAGAATTTTTTCGGAAATTTTCTTATAAGAAAAACTGTTCTTATCAGAATTTTTAAAAATGTTTTTATAAGAACAAATTTCCTTGTAAGAATTTCACATTAATTAATGTTTATCAGAAAAATTCATTCTTATAAGGTCAACTAATAAGAATCGTTCAACTTACAAGAATTTCATAAGGCCGCCTTATAAGGAAGAGAATTCATAGAAAATGTAATACTTCATAAGAATTTCGTCGACTCTTATAATAATTGGAGTTACTAGGGATACGTGTAGAAATTTTTGAGAAAGTGTGATTTGAGAAAATGCGACAAATTTTAACGTCTTGAAAAATCAACATTGCATTTCAATTTTGATACATTCGAAAATTTAAAAAATTTGTCAAAGTTTTGGGAATATTCATTTTGTAGTCAATCTCTGCTCTGCTTTTATTTCTCGTTTAGCTGTTAATGGTGGTTTGTGACGTTTTCAAATTTACTTTTTATGTAAAATTAAGAGCGCAATGTGCGTCAATTCACAAATCTAGTAACTTTTGCAAATGCCATACGCCATACTTGTTTAATCAAGAAACATAAATATAAGATACTTTTAGCATTATTCCAATAGAAAATATCACTAATGAATTCTGACGTTGTTTTTAGTCGTTTTCTGAATGAAAACCGTAAAAAAACGCGATCATCGGTCAGGAACGTTAATCGGAATTAATTGAAATACCGACGATACAGGGTATAAATGCTACAGATGTAATCAGAAAAACATTGGCCTGTTCTATTTATATTATGTATAACCAAAAAGTTGTTCGTTCAAATATCAATATAACAGCGGTGACAACGGTAACAAAAAAAATCGAAATCCCCCAAAAAAACATTTTCCAATGTAAATCATGGAGGTGATGACTTGCCTTTCCAAGTTATTGCAAAAAAATCCAAATCAATTGCCTACGCTCTGGTAAGTTGAGGCAAGGGTTATTGGATTTCTGTATTAATATGTAAAAATTTATTCATTTTGGATTCGAGCATTTCAAATCACTCACTGCCCGTTTTTCGCGGTGATAAATGAACAACCTACCATACATACAGACCTCTACTACTCTCAAAGTACTTTACAAGTAATTTTGCGAATACATCTCATTTATTAGTGCTATTCTATAGAATAGGTTCAACAAACTATGTCCATCTTATAGCGTAGGTCTTTAGTAACTTGAACTTTATGTATTTAATGAAATTATTCTTGTAAATGATGAAACGTACCGTTCTTCTTACGATTCAATATCACGAAAAGCGGGCAGGTGAGTGACTCGAAATGCTCGAATCCAAAATAAATAAATTTTTACATATTCATACAGAACTTCAATAACCCTTGCCTCAACTCTGCACCAGACCGTGGGCAATTGAGTTGGATTTTTTTGCAATAACTTGGAAAGGCAAGTCATCACCTCCATGATTTAAGTTGGAAAATGTTTTTTGGGGGATACACCTGTCTAGGGATACCGTCCTTTTTAGGCAACCCAAGCCTGCAGGGAGTAGCTATTCAAATTTCAGCATTTTCTTCTCGCAAGTTAAATCCTTTTTGCATCAAATTTTCAGTAAATATACTGGCAAAAAGGGATTGCCAGTCCGGAATCATTAAATATCGCTTTTTTTGCGGAAAAAAGGACCAATATTACACGATTCGGGACCCATTATTTAACGAATATTTCATTATTTAATTACTGGAAAACGCGATCTAACTTTGAAAAAACCTTTTGGGGTATTATTCAGGGATTCCTGACTGACCATTCTACGTGGGTTTCGTAAGTACATTTTTGTTGAGGTCGCACAGTGTTATAAGATCAAACGCTCATTGCCTATCAACATAGGGGAACAAGGGGCAAAGCGGGGACATTTTTATAGAACGATTTTTTTCGCATTTTTAACGATATATTAATGACAGAAAACTATAAGCGCTGTAATAAGTACATATTGACACAGCAGAAAACTTTGTTTATTCCAAAAATTTTTTACTTCAAGTTGTTGTTTTCAGCGACTTTTAACAAAGTTTTTTGCCCCGCTTTGCCTCTTACACGGGGCAGAGCGGGGTACTTTATACAATCACGAAAAAAGTATGTTCGCATCAATAAAAATTTTAAAATCTTCATTGATTCAATCATTTATAAGCAATTAGTTGCTAAATAACCATTTGTTGCATTTTTCTAAACAAAAATACAAAAATTGCATCTGACAGAAAATCTGTTTTTTTGCGGTTTAAGTTTGTTTTGTGGTTGCTGTTTTTTTATGAAATAGTATATTTCGTATCAAGGGGCAGAGACGAGCGTTTTCACGAGTGCGAATTTTACTCACGAGCGAAGTGAATGAGTAAATTGCACGAGTGAAAACGCGAACCTGCATCCTTGATACGAAGTGCACTTTTTTATCGAACACATTAAACGAGCGTTTTTGTTGTTTTCGTTCTGTAGCCTAAATACAGTTGGATCTCGCTAGAACGCTCGTCTCGGGGGTCTTAAGTAAACATTACGCTGTATCGAGAGAGCGATAAGACGGGTAGAAACACCATCAGGTAGAAACCTCGAGGGACCCAAACCCACAAATGACAAAGCATTAATGATTTTCCAGGCTTCTGGAATTCGCTCCCTGCTGTGAAACTCGGAGCCTTATCGCTGCCAAGATCTTCACGTTAAATTAGAGCGCGCTTTATCAAATCACGCTCTGGCGAGATCCAACTGTACCGACTGTACCACGCTTCGGGTCAATGTGTCACCATCACCGCCCGAGAAGACTGAGCACATAATGTTCAGTCCGTCTCAGCCTAATAGCAAGTTCATTTGGGGTACCGGATATCTATCCGGTAGGTATCTGATAATGAGGACCCTAAAATTCCCTAGAGCGGGAAATTTGAAATTATGAATGCAGTATATCTATATCTATATCTATATATATATATGTGCGATTTTGAATTTCCCGCCCTAGGGAATTTTAGGGTCCCCAGTATCAGCCACTACCTACCGGATAGGTATCCGGTATCCCAAATGAACTTGCTATAACTTTAGCCCTGGGCGCATGTGCGACAGATCCGCAGAGGAGCATATTATAATATTCAACTCGTCTCAATTTGTCTATGAGGCGCGAGCGACAAAGACAGACCGAGTTATACACTCGCACTCGGGCTGTCTCCATCACATCGTTCGAAACGTAGTCTTTAGGGTACGGAACGCAAACAATTAAAACGCGAGTTCTAATGTTCTAATACATAAAAAATACGTTTATTGATAATGAATAATTGTTTACGATAAATACGATGACCATTAATATTGCTGCTATGCGGGTCGAAGTAAGGTAATGCACCGCTTAGCATTGTGCACT
The DNA here is from genome assembly GCA_030522785.1 of Platygaster equestris. NCBI lineage: Eukaryota > Metazoa > Arthropoda > Insecta > Hymenoptera > Platygastridae > Platygaster > Platygaster equestris. Next base: position 18,502 of record JAPYZK010000699.1, read on the forward strand.
ACCCCGCTTTGCCCTATCCCGCTTTGCCCCCAGAACATGTTTTTCATTATGACTCGTGAAAAACACAATAATGCTTGGAAATGAAAAAAATTACACTCGTTAGAAGCGCAAGAGAGTACACTGCGAAATGCTACACCACTTTTTTATTTTGAATATAGATCAATAGTATAAACTTCTTATTTAAACTCTTCAAAAATTACAATGATGCAACAAGACAAAAGACACTCGTCATCACAGCGACACTTCTGAATAAAAACTGATGAATACGCATGGAAAAGTTCGAGGGTGTTTCAAAACGATGTTGCAAATTTTTGTAATATATGTCGACTTAATTCGGAGAAGATATTAACGATAGCCCGCTTCGCCCCCCGTCCCCCTGTCATTTGATTGAGTCATTTTTTGTCAGTCAGGATGCGACGAATGTGATGCTAGAATCATTGTACCACGATTGTAATTCGATTGTAACATTGAAATTGCCACGCATTCGAAACTGCCATCATTTTTGATTCATCATACCATCATTTGTGCATCTCTTTTCATGAATGATGGTATGATTCATGCGGACGGTGATCAGACGTACTATTTGAATAGTACCCCAATGATGGTATGATTCATGCGGACGGTGATCAGACGTACTATTTGAATAGTACCCCACATTGTAATATAGTGAGAGTCATTGTGCCATCGTCGTAGGATTTGATGCATACTGATGGTAAAATGATTTGTAGCAGCTGCGACCGCATCATGCTACAACTATGCACGAATCATGATCGTACATAATTCATAAGTGATTGTGCAATGATGCACTTCCAAAAAAATCAGAGATATTAGAGAAATTTTCCAAGGTCGCAATCATTTACGTATGTTTGTGTCATAATTGGATTTGTCCATTCTTTTACTATTGACGTACAATTATGTATGAATCATAATTCGTACGTAATTGTACAATGATGGACGAATCGCTGGATCATTCTCTTGATGCATGAAAAAACATACATAATCATCCATGAATAACAAACATTGAAACATTCGTAAGTCTCATTGTAAAATTACGTTTTGAAAAGTGATTGTGAAATGATCATATATTTTTTCAAAAGTTTATGAAATGGTCTATTTTTTCGACCTTACATGGAAAACATGATGTGGAGTTACTATCATATAATATAAAATATTATGTATTTAAACTTCTTTTTACTTCTGAAACTTCATGTGAGGTCAATGTCGATAATAAGAATCGTAATAAAAAATGAGTCGAAAAACAATATTCTCCTTAGAACCCTCAACCTTGAACGAAACAATAATTTGAATTAACTATTAGATAAACCCGTTTTACGATGGGGTTAGGTGAAGTTTGATTACCTAATTATGTAAATTAAGGGGGGGAGTCATATGTACCTGCACTGATTTCGAATGAAACCAATATGGCAACCCTACATATATAGGTAATTTCATTGCCAACTGTAAACTTCGATTTTGACACTCAACTTTGAGCTTCGATTTGAAACTTTCGCTTTGAACTTATACATTTCAAATGTGATTCTGAAAAAAACTTCCAATGTCACAATTTGAAACTTGGACATATGTAATCAGAATCTGAACTGTGAGCTTCAATTTTGAATTTTCAATTTCAAAAGGTAACTGCAAATGTCAGCTTTGGTAGTTTTTTCCACTGACCTTTTTTTGAATTTACCGTTTTTTCCACTGACCTTTTTTCTCTAAAAATTTATTGAATACATAATTTGAATAAAAAATCTCAAAACATACTTTCAACATATTTATCACTATATATTTCGAAAGATTTCGAGTTATTATATTAAAACGTAATGTAATGTCCAACAGCTCGAAAATACTCTGCGATTTCGCTGACATTTCCAAAAAAACCCTACCATTTCTCTCTTCTGTTTTTTTATAGAGGAACCCATTTATGTGTAGAATAGGGTGCTTATTTACATCTGATACATAGTTCTACAGCCATTTTTCTTCATTTTTGATAAAACATAATAGTTTTGATAAACTCGAATGAGTTAGCTCATTCGATAGAATAGATATTTTTTAGCTCGAAAGATATGTTTGACAGCTGAAAGTTTGACATTTGAATGTAAAGTCGACTCCAAATTTCAAACTCCGAAAAATTTGTGACATTACTGGAGAAATTTTACTGGAAAAAAATAGTGAAAAAAGAGTAGTGGAAAAAAGAATTAGTCGAAAAAACGGTCAGTGGAGAAAAGAATGAGTGGAAAAAAGAATGACTGGAAAAAAAGGTTAGTGGAAAAAATAGATCGAAAAAAGTGGTGTACACTCGTCAGTTTTCGAAACTTTGCATGAGTAATTTGAAAATTCTAAACTCAAATTTTTAACTTCGAGCTCATAACTTTCAACTACGAATTTGGAAGGAAACTTCTAACTTCAAGTTCAAACTTCGTAAAAACACCAACTTTAAACTTGAACTGGAAACTTCAAAACAAGAACTCGTTGCTCTGACATGTGAATTCTCAAAAAACGGCAACTTTGGATAATTATAATAACTTGAAACTTCCAAATTTTAAATGTCAATTCCGAGAGAAACTTCTAAATTCAAATTCGAAACTTAGAGGAACTTCGAGTTTGAACTTTAATTTGGATCTTCTGCAAGTTTTAAACTTGAAAATGTACCTAAACAAAAAAGAAATTCGAACTCCAGACTTGAAACTTAGAATTAAAAACTTTCAAATATATAAACATGAGAGAAATTATAACATAAAACTTCAAACTTTAATTTAAAACTTCAAAATCTTGCAAGAACTCTAACTTCAAACTTTAACTTGACACTCGAAACTCGTAACTTGTAAATGTAAATTTATAAAAGGAACTTCGAACTTTGAATTAAAACTTCAGCATTCGAAGATACTTGAACTTTGACTGTAATTCGCCACTTCAAACCCAACTCTAAAATGTCAACTTGTGATGAATTTTGAGCTGTAATTCCAAACTCATGAATTTTGCATGTAAACTCACAAGAAATTTTAACTGTGAACTCTCCCATCATAGAGAAACCGATCAACAGACCGCATTCCGTATCTGGGCAGTGTATCGCGGGAATATGGTTTTCCGTACCAAAACGTGATGATTCGAGACCTATATTCAAGCGCGATTATGATCCGGCAAACTGGATCAACTTCGAGCATGCCGGAAACGTCTACAATTTGGCTGTTTTTAACATCTCCGCGCGCTCGGAGTTGATCCGGCATTCCGGATCAACTAGCGCTCGGAGTTGATCCGGAATGCCGGATCAACTATCGGGTCTTTCTAGACGTCTCAGCGCGCTCGACGCTGGTACGTATTTCACACGTTTTCCTAATCATTTTTTTGAAGGTCACGCTTCATTCTATTTTTAGATTCTCGTATTTTTGCCTTCGTGGTCCCGAGAAAAAAACGGGGACGATACTACAGTTTTCCTTTTTTCGGTTGTCTTTCGGTTGGGCTGTTCGTAATACATATTTGCTGTAATACATATTATAAAACCAAGCCCCTAGTGATTCTAGTTTTTATAAAAACCTTATGAAAAATTTTTAAAGGAATTTTGATAAGGTCGGTTTTATAAAAGTTAAAAAAAAATTTTTTTTATAAAAATTTTGTTTTCAACATTTTTAAAAATATGCAAAAATTGTTCTAACCTTTTTTGGATCATTTTGCTAATGTATATACCATTTTTCATTGGTTTATGAGGCTCTAGCTCACATTTCGTTTCAAAAGAAATTTAAAAATTTTTTGGAGGCAGCGGGATTTGAAACTTACGACCTTTGCATCAGAAATCCGATAGTCAACTTTCTTGTCCATCAAATCTATGTCAATTTGGATGCTTATTTTCAATTTGAGTTGAAAAATTTTCCAATCCGATCATATGATATGTTTTTAAGTTTTATAATTGCTAAAAAACGTTACGAACATGACTTTCTATTCTCTTGTGTAATAAAAACGTATCAAATATTACTATAAGAGAAATTCCTCATATCAGGAAAGTTTTTTTTATAAAAATATGAATCTTTTTATAAAAATTCCTAAGTTTTTATAAAAATAAAGGTTTTATTAGAAAATTAGGAGGCTCTCAATTGTTTTAATAAAAAAAAAACAGATAAATTGTATGAAAATTTTGACAGATTTTATGAAAAAAGTTTTTTTATAAAGTTTTTATGAAACCACTTTATAAAAATCGAAAATTTTATGAAACTTTTATAAAATCGACCTTATAAAAACACTAATTTTCATAAATAATTCATGGATTTTATAAAAATTTTGCCTGTTTTTATAAAAACTACAATCACTAGGGGCAATACGTCTTTTTTATAAGTTCTTCTGATTTATCAAAAAATAGTAGTGTTGATTGTTGTTAAAATGATAATAAAAAGTTCCAGGAAAATTACTCGATAATATTAAGTTGTCGGAACCCTGACAGAGTGGATGCAACCTGACGACAAACTCAAAGGTTATCGTTTGGTTGCAAATTTCTCAAGTATAAAAAAAGTATTTGCGGCATTTTTGTGCTATTGATCACTGGTTTTTATAATTTTATATAATGTCAGGTTATATTTTCGATTAAAAAAAATTATTAAATTCGGTTTAAATTGTCATTTTAGATATTTTATAGTGTTCATCGATTATGACATTATTTTGTAATTTAGTCGTTGATTTATAGTTTAATCATCAAAAACTATTGTAACATAACTCAAAATTACTTATTTATAATACATAACATCTAAAAGGTGTACCGGTTAATTCGTGCGGTTTTTTTTTCGAAAATTGAAGCTTTATTGTGAAAAAATGGTTACAAATTTAATATCCAAAGTATTGTCCATCGCTAGCTATAACCTTTTCCCATTTTTCTGGCAATTTACGAATACCCTTTCTGAAAAATTCGGCCGGCTTCTCCGCTATCCACGAATCGATCCAATTTTTGACTTCTTCATAATTGGAGAAGTGCTGGTCAGCCAG
>JAPYZK010000701.1:0-23621 GCA_030522785.1 Platygaster equestris
AAAAATTGCGAAGTTTCTAGACTTCAGAACTTCAAAATACGTTCAAAGTTCAAAAATTGTAAAATTTCCAGACCTTACTTCAAAACCTCGAGTTTCGACCTTCAAAGGTGTCAAAATTCAATAATGTCCTATCTTGAAAATTCTACAACTTCTATATTCCAATATTTCCAGAATTCCTGATATTTCCGAAACGTCAAAATTCTAATTTATCATCCATAACAACATTGATATTTCCGAAACGTCAAAATTCTAATTTATCATCCATAACAACATTTAATTAAGAAACCCCGCCAAAAATCTTCGCCTCAGGCCCCGCAAAACCTAAGGACGGTTCCGTCCGTGACTCCCATTATGGGAGTCAATGGGAGTCACGGGAATCATGACTCCCACCCAAGATGACTCCCAGAGTGAATAACCCCTCGAGATGAATCGATTATTATTGGGACAGATTTTTCAGTCACGGCCCCGACAGAAGGTCATTTTTTTCATCGAGTCTTGATCATATTAACTCCCTGTTGAATCTCATATCGATTGAACACGATCGAGAAATGATGACAGAGCGAATGATTATTCCCTTGCAGTCATTTGTTCCTTCGCGCGCACCTCCGCCAAGTGGAAATCTGCAACTACCCTCTCCTTTTTCGACCCTCCGGAAAGTCCAAGACTCGCCCCCTCTAATCTGGTCTCCTTGGTTTCGCCTCCAAGTTTCGTCGAGCTAGCGCAGTCAGGGCTGCTGAACGGGGGTGTAGGGGCCGTGTTCGCGGAGGGTCTGAGACGTCGAAAGAGAGCAAGAGGACCGCTAAGAGAAGAAGAAGGGGAGACACAAGAGCTAGGTGGCGTCGGGGGTTGAGGAAGAAGGCGGTTTAAAGGGTAGCGAACGCCTCGACAAAGCAACCCTCTTAAAGTTGAGTCTGTGCCATGCCTACCAATGCCGGGCCGCTTCGATGAGCCAGGCACTTGGGCTGTGGAATTCGCTATTTTCAGTGATTGTTTTCCTTCCAGCTCCCTTATCGCAACGTTACGTCGAATAATGCCCCGCGAGTTAGTGTATAACTTATTATCATTATCAGTGGCAGATCCAGTGGGGGGGGGGGGGGTTGGGTTGGGAAGTTCAAACCCCCCCTGAAAGTTCAGTAGAGTTCATATTTCAATTTTGAAGTTCTAATAATTGGAAATTTGTGGTTCAGAATAGTAGCAAGAACTTCAAAACCTAGGTTCGAAATTTGGAGTACAAAGTTCAAATTTGATGTCGGAGGTTTAGGTTCGGAGTTTACAGTTTGAATCCAAAGTTTGAAATTGTAAATTGAAATGTGAAGTCTGGAGTTTGAAGGTTAAATCTGAAAGTCTGAATTTAGAATTCGGTTTCAAAGTTCCAAGTCCAAAGTTGATGTTGAAATAAGAAGTTCAGAGTTAATACTTAAAGTTCGAAGTTGAAGTTTGAAGTTTAACATTCAAATTAGAGATCTATAGTTGAGAATGTAAGTTTAAAGCTCGAACTCCAAATTCAACGTTCGGAGTTCAAAGTAATCAAAGTTGAAATAAGATGATTGAGGTCCATGTATTCAAATTTCAAAGTTAAATTTCGAAGGGTCTGAAGTTTCAAGTTCAAAATTCAAGTTCAAAATTTGTGTTCAAACCCGATGTTAAAATTTGATGTCTCGAGTTTCAAGTTCGATATTGAATTCCAAAATTACAAGTTTGATATTCAAATTTAAAGTTTCAAGTTTGATTTTGAAATTCAAAGTAGATAGTTTCAAGTTTTCAAATTTTTGAAAAATGAACTCTCCTTGATCCAGAATTAACTGTAGTTGACTCAGCAGTGTTAATCTAACCGTATAAAAACTGAAAAATGACATTCAATTAAGCTTATAGCTATGCCAATTACTCATTGAATGAATATTGAGAACATCAACATGATGCACACAAATATTTTGAAACCCCCCCGCAATATTTTTCTGGATCCGCCCCTGATTATGCAGGGATGCATAATCAGGGGCGGATTATTGCAGCAGATGATGATCATTTTTCCGGAGCGTGAATGAAACTGTCCGAAAATAATTGAAACTTGTCAATAGTAGAAGAATTTTCCAACTATGATAACATCACTGCAGGGCTGCAGCTCAACGGTTCAACTTATTACCCTGATCCTGTCTCTTCTCACGTTATCTCCCGGGAAACCAAGATCCTAGATGAACCGAAAAAACCGAAAAATCCCAACTTGAACGAACCAAGAGTAGCGAATGCAAAAAAAACCCTGTAGAAGTGAGACAAGCTACCGAAAAAGACTTACTCATTCATCCCCATTATGAACTTAAAATGAAAAAAAGCCCGCCCCGTAAAAACCCGTAAAAAACAAGCGAGATCCAGCAGCTCGCTAGTGTCACCGGTCTAATCTGGGGCGCGGCACGAGAGCGAGCCTAATCCAGCTTATCCAGAAAGTAATTTTGAGTCTTTTCAAAGCGTCCCGTCCTTGTCGCTCGCGGCACTTGCCCGTCCAGAGAGAGGGTGGTCTCGGAGGTCGGAAAAGTCGTCGGCGAGGACCCTCGCGCTATCAGCGCCGAGCAGTTGTTTTTCCCAATCGAGGACCAGGAAATTAGCAACAAAAATAGGGTAAAAAATCCAAGTCTCGCCCATCAGATAAAATCCCCCGAGGTTCTAATTGAAAAATTGTCGCATTGAGAGTAGCGCCGTTTATGTACATCTCCTTTTTTCTTTCGTTTGTCGTTCGCTGCTCGAGTTTGCCGGATGAAACGTGCAAAATGGAGAGAGCGCGTGTTTGGTGTATTTTCGAGGATACGAAAAAAAAGAGGTAGCTGTATCAATGTCGTTCGTCGCGGCCGGGTATATTTGAAGAGCGTTCGCATTGTCTCGTGGATGCGCGACCACCGGGGGGTGCACACGTGCGGGGCAAAAGATTCGCTGCGTTCGTGTTCTAGGTGTGCGGACAGATAATTGCCGGGAATAGCGAAGCTCGCCAAGTGCATGCCGCGAATCGATGCGTTCCCGGGGCTTCGTTGCAGCGGGTTTTCTTTCTTTTTTTTTTGCGACAGTTTTCGTAACGCGACAAAAAATGTGTCAACAAGAGAATAAGGGTTTTTTTATGACATGTTCGTTCTGTGTTTTCCATGTGTGTCTTTTTTGCGTCGTTCATGAAAATACACCGGTTCTCACGCACCTGATGAAGCTTGTAATCAACTCTCTCATTCTGAAATAGTCGGAATTTGACCATTTGAATTAGTGATCGTTGTTTGACTACTCAAATAGTCATTCTCCAATGGATTACTCCCGATAATAGTCGAATTCGACTATTTGACTAGTGATATTTTGACTAATTAGGACTAGTCAAATTATTTGACTACAAATTAGTCAATAATTTGACCATTCGAATTAGTGGTTTTTGCTTTTGACTGGAAGAAGAGTTATTATTTAAATAACGACTATTCCGAATAGTGAAATTCGACTATTTCAATAAGTCGGCTATAATGACTATTTCATATAGTCGAATTCTACTTTTTTATTAGTCGTATGTTGACTACTAAAATAGTCACATTTAGACGAATGAAGTTAGATAGAACTATTTCGATTAATCACTTTCGACTTGAAATACGTTGATTTTCACTATTAGAATTAGTGAAATGTGACAATTTCAATTAGTAACATTTGACTATTGAATTTGACTCACTCTTTTTCTATACTATGCAACCAATAAATAGTTGAGATAACCAAATTTATTGAAACTCGAAACATAGCACGTTTTTGAAGCTTCTGTATTTGTCTGGTTGCCATACCCACACGGTGGTTGTCTCACAACTATTACTATACAGCATTATCGTTGAGGTCGTCACAACCACATGTATGGTTGTCGTAAATGTTACTATTTATTATGGTCATGGCAACCACAATTATGCTTAGAGTAACCATACTGTTTTTTTCGTGTAGCTGTACCAAATTTGACTTGAGCTAAAATGATCGTTTGTTCGAGTATATGTAAATTAAGTATATAAAAATATAAAAAATAAGTATATGAAAATTGACTAGGACACTAGTTTGGTACAGTCAAATGAAAAATTTATTATGCCCTATTTTCACCAAACGTTTATTTGTCTATACAAAATCGACTTTTGTGTGCAAATTTATCATTTCGAACATCGTTTACCTTTTTCAATCACAATTTTTCACTACTGATAGTTGTACTCTTCCTTCGATTTTAAATTTCAAATTTCGTACGTTCAAAAACGCTGAAATCACAGAAATTTTTATCAAAGAAATTTTTAAACTCGAAATATTAAATTCTTTAAACTTTGCAGTACAAGCTGTACAAGTGTAAAATGTTTTCCCATGTTAATATTTTTTCTTATTTTCCTTACAGTAATAATAAATTTTCCACAATTTCGGGGGTGTTTCAGCAACGAAAAAAATAAAAAAATTTCAAATTCATAACAAATTTCATCATAGCAGAAATAGGCGCCCAGCAAATACAAATATCATGACGATTTCAATAGTCTAATTTCTACCATAATCTCATAGTCAGATAAGTCAGTAAGAACTAATCAGTTCGTAAAATAGTCAGATTTCTAAAAATGACTAATTTTCTAGTAAAATAAGTTGGTACTACTCGAAATAATAAAATTTCGACTGACTTCGATCCAGGAGAGCCTTTGCCAACTCCACGCGCGTCGTGTCTCAATTCTCCCCTCGTCTTCCCTCATACAGTAAAATCTCTCAAACTGTCCACTATCCCTGCCACTGTCTCCTCTCATACTATCCTATTGAACCCCTAATATGGTTGACCTATGGACGATATGAGAGGCTGACAAGGATCGAAAGTGAACACTATGAGAGGTTTTCTGTACACGTAAAACGTAAAAATAAAAGAGAAGGCTACTAATTGCAATTCGCGGAAAAGGTCGATCTCCTCGCAGGTATATTTGCCGTTTGTTTCGGCCGGCTTTTGTGACGAGGTTATTTACCCGTAGGTGCATGCGCGCATCAGAATTCACAGGTACACTTTACAGTCTCCAAGTTGGATGGGTACGTAGGCAGCTAGGCAGAAAGGCACTACGAGAGTCCTCATCGCCGCAACATTACGCTGATTGCCTGAATTATCCGCAAGCGAGCCTGCAACCGGAGCACTCGCTGCTGCTACGTTTTCTCCATTCTCTCGGTGTGTACCTCGCGATGTGATCTATATACAACGCGCCGCTTCCCGCTATACCCTATATTCCGCGTGCCCGTACGCTCTGTACGCGAGTTTGCGCCGCACATTTGCACGAACCACGGAGCGCACACGTTCGCCCGACAGAGAAATTCTTCATCAACTCCGGGAACGTGGGACTGGCGAACTACGGGGATATTGCGAAATGAATTTGTTGCGAGTTTGTAGGTGTTTATGAAGCGAGAAGCTGGCAGAGTTGTTTTAGCTTGAGAGGGATATATACATGATTTGAGTTTCGAATGACAACTTGGAGCGAGTGCAAGCACTCGCGGATCAACCGCAGATGCTGAAATGTGCAGACGTTTTCATGTGTACGGTATACAGAGGAATTGTTTTCGAAGAATTCATCATTTTTACGATAAACGCGAGGATTGGCCTCCGGTGGATAAAGGGTCATTTTATTGGTGAAATTTGATCCCTTGAAAAAATTGATTACACATCTGAAGCATGGATCGATTGGTAATCGAAAATCTAGCGAAATCGTGTAATATCTCAATTCGATGCAATTGTTTTGACGGTTTGTGAGTTGCGTGCGAGTTTCGAATTTTTATCATTAACGATGACTGTTGGAATTATTATTGTTGATGATAATAAATGTTGAAATAATTATTTTCGATTCCGGAGCTGATTTTGATTAATGGGAATCGATAAAAATTAATGGAACTTAATAGTAATAATTTTGATGATGTTTTCGATTTTTCCATTCAATTGTTTGCAATTAAATGTTTTTTGCGAGAAAAAAAACATTTAATTGCAAAAAATTGAATGGGAAAGTCGAACACATCATAAAAATTATTAAAAACCCATTGACAATCCAGTCTATCGATTGAAAAGTGATTGATTAGAATTCGTAAGGATTCATGGAAATTGATACAAATTGATGGAAACAGATATAGCGATATCCATGTAGTGATTGATAAGAATTCATGGGAATCGATGGAAATTGATAGGAATTGTTATAAATCGATAAAAATAAATAAAAATAGATGGTGATTGACGGAAATTCATAGAAATTCATAGGAATCGATGGAAATAGATGGGAATTGATATAAGTTGATAGAAATTGATGTGAAAGAATGTAAATTAATAGCAGTGATTGATGGGAATTTATAAGAATTCATGGAAACTAATGGGAATTATTCGGAATCGATTGTAATTAATAACTAGAGGTGATCGATACGAGTTGATGGAAATTGATAGAAATGAACGGAAATCAATGGAATTGATACGAATTCATGGGGTTCATGAAAATTAATAAGAATAGATGGGAATAGAAATCGACGAGAATACATGGAAATCAATAGTAATTGATGGAAATTCATATTAGGAATCGATGGGAGTTGATGAGAATTGATAGAAATTGATAGGAATGAACGTAAGTCAATAGAAATATTAATTCATAGAAATCGATAGAAACGGATATAAATTGACGGAAATGAATAGTAATTGATTGGAATTCATAGAAATTCATATGAACTATTAGTGAGAATTAATCGAAATCAATAAAAATTGATAGAAATGAATGGAGACACTAGTATAATTAATAAGAATTTATGTAAAACGATAGGAATTCATTAGAATTAATAAGAATTGACAAGAATTTATGAAAATTGATGGTAATTGATAAAAATTGATAGGAATTCATGAGAATAGATAAAAATTAATAAGAATCAATGGGAACTGATAGAAATTGATGGGAATGAATGGTGAAATCGATCGGACTTTATGGAAATCGATGAAAATTGATGGGAATTGGTGAGAATCGATGGGAATTGATAGAAATCTACGAGAATAAATGGAAATCAATAGTAATTGACGGAATTCATATGAATTCATAGAAAACAATGAAATTGATAGAAATTAACGGGAAATAAAGGATGGATATCAATAGTGCATGATGCATGGATGGGAATTTATAGGAATCCGTGAAAGTTGATGGGAATCGATAAAATTTGATGGGAATTGATGGGAATAAATCAAAATGTATAGTAATTGATAGAAATCCATAGGATTGAATGGATGGGAATTGACAGAAATTGATGGGAATAAATGGAAATCGAAAGTGATTGATGGGAATTCATATAAATCTATGGGAATTTATAGAAATCAGTGGGAATTTATGAGAATTCATGAGAATCGATGGAAATTTTTGAAAATGGATGGAAATTGATAGAAATTCTCAGAAATCCATACATAAAATATAAAATACCCATTGATATTTGTAATATAATGTACAGGAATTATTCAAAAAAATTATAATCACAAAATACAGGCGCGCGTAATGTGCGCAACATGTATAGTTGTTATAAAATAAATAACTGTTCCGTTTTCTCGTATGATTCATTCACTGTGTGTCGTCACGTCTGAGTAGTCGAATTTTTCACTGCGTTTCAACTATAATTCCTGATTACAATTTATTCTAGCCATTTCGTGTCGTTAAATTGTCCATTTTTCCTATATACTTGTAACGTCCGAATTTCGTTCTATCCGGGATGATACTTTTCCAAAAATTACTGATGATAAACATTTTTCAGAATTATTTTTTAATTGATAACTTATAGCAAAAATTCGAGTATGAGAATATAAGTGTAGCCACAAATTCATCGCACTGTCTCTTTCGAAAACCTAACAACCAGTCCAAAAAGTTTCATATCCACAACACGAATTTCTTATTGTACAAACATCCTCTTGATCATTCTGCCATCCATACACTGCGACTTTTCAAATCCACACTCAACCCTTTCTGCCCCACACCTCCCCCAAAACTACTGGTCACCAATTCTGCAAAAGCCCTGAAACCTGCACTAAACGTTCAGGCATTCACGCGAAATGTTTTTGTCTCCTCTCGAAATTTCAGACAAGCTGTCTCCTCAACGCATCAAGAACAAAAAAGGTTCTCCTCGCGTTTTATCGCCTGCAACATTGTTTCTTGACTTTTTAATCCTCGCGGTCTTGGAGCACTAGTTTCCGACAATGGGCTTTATGCGGCTGATACTGTTCTTACGAACCGTTGCGTGACTTTCGGCGTTTTTTTTTATAACTCTCCGTGCCTGCGAATCTGGACTTGGCTAATATTTGCGTATTCAAGCATTTTTATGCACGGTTTTAGATTCCATGTTGCGCAGCTCGCGCCGACAATAGAAATTCAACGGCACTTGGCTGCTCAATAGGCGCGCAATTCGAAAGAGCGGCTGCGCTTTTGCTAGGGCATTGATTTTGCTACTCAAACAGCGTCGCCCGGGCACCGAAAAAAATTGGCGCGTTTATAAATTTGCACATACATAATGGACCGATGGAACTGGAATATAAAGGACATTATAGCACGGCGACTCGCATTCTCGTCGCGGCGCAAATATTTTCAAACACTCGATTGACGCGACGTTGTTAACTTGTTCGGACAAAACGTTGTTTTGTTCTTTCATTGTGGGAATACATTATTTCTGGTTTAAAGAGCTTTTTTTTTTGTTCCAGGGTCGGGCGAATGCCCGAAAACGACGACCTCGTCCGCGGTGGATTTTCGTGGAGTGGTAGTACATTAATCAAGCAGAATGATACTGTTCCTTAACCCTTCGTACCCCCTTTTTGAGCTACTCCCACAGGCTGCATGAAATGAATTCATGACCGAGTCTTTCCACGCAGGGACAGTTTCGCCGAGTCACCCCCTGCTTTCTACCCTCGTCGATGATAAGCTGAACTTATGAGCCGTGCAATTTTATTAATCTCCATAGATGTGGGGACGCGGCGCAATATTGACGCAATCGAGAGCGGCGAAATTTATGGAAATAGGGATATTTTTTTTTTTTTTTTTTCGATTCGCACAATTTGTCACATGCAGAATTTTGGTATGTGAATGGGTACTTGATAATGCGTTGCGGAAGTTTCGGTTTCAAGTTTTACTTGGTTCAGAAAAATGAAATTTATAAATAACCAGAGGGCTGCGTCCCCTGCGCACAATGCGCGCCGACTCCCAATATATAGGAATTGTTTGTGATCGATAGAAATCGATGAGATATAATGAGAATTGATGGTAACCGATGGGAGTGTATAAAAATTGATGGGAATTGATGGGCATCGATGAAAATCTATGGGAATTGACAGGGATTGACAGGAATCCATGTGGATCTATAGGAATTGATGGTAATTGATGGAAATTTATGGGGATCGATGGGAATCTATAGAAATTGATGTGGATTGATGGTACTCAATGAGAATATATGGGGATCGATTGTAATCTACGGGAGTTTATAGGGATTGTTCGTGATCGATGGGAATAGATAGGAATCAATGGGGTTTGATAGGAATTGATAGTAATAGATTAAAATGTAAAGGAATTGATGTAAATTATTGAGAATCGACGGAAATCTATGGGAATTGACAGGGATTGATGGTAATCGATAGGAATTGATGGGAATGTAGGGGAATTGACGGGGATTGATAGGAGTTGATGGTAATCGATGGGAATTCATGGGAAATAATAGGAATTGATAGAAATCTATGGGAATTGATGGGGATTGATAGGAGTTAATGGGAACTCATAGGTATCTACAGGAATGGATAGGAATCTATACAGGAGTTGATGGTAATCGATGGAAATGGAAAGGAATTAATAGGAATTGATGGGAATCTATGGGAACTGATGGAAATTTACAGGACTTGATGATAATAGATGAGAATTGATGGGAATGTATGGAAATTGGTAGGGGTTGGTAGGAATTGATGGTGATCTATGGGAATTGATAAGGAAATCTATGGGAATTAATGGAAATATATGGAAATTGATGGAGATTGATAGGAGTTGATGGGAATGTATGGGAGTTGATAGTAATTCATAGGAATCTATGGAAATTAATAGAAGTTGATGGAAATTGATGAGAATTCATAAGAATTCATGATAATCGATATCAATGGATAGGAATTGATAGAGAATAATAGGAATTCATGGGAATTGATGGGAAATAATGGAGATTGACAGAAATCTACGGAAATTGGTGGGGATTGATAGGAGTTGATGGTAATTGATGGGAATTCATGGAAATCTATAGGAATCGATGATAATCGATGAAAATGGAAAGGAATTGATGAAGATTGATAAAAATTGATGGTAATCGATGAGAATTGATAGGAATTGATGGGAATTGACAGGAATTGATGGTAATCGATGGGAATCGACGAGGATTGATAAAAATCGATAGGGATTGATAGGAATTGATGGTAATCGATGGGAAATAATAAGAATTGATGGGAATCTGTGGGAATCGATGGAAATTGATAGGAGTTGATGGAAATGTATGGGATATGATACTATTGATAGTAATTCATAGGAATCTATGGGAAATGATAGGAGCTGATGGCAACTGATGGGAATTCATAACAAGTTTTGATCCGAATTCCCGAATTCCCTTCAACAAAATACAGGGAACGCAGACATTTTCCTCATCGACAGAACGAATCCAAGTTCTCCATTATTCTCATGCTGAAAATGCGCTGAAATCAAAGACGCTGATGCTTTTATCGCTAAAACACTCGGACGTTTCGATTCCGCTGACACAGTGACACGAAGCTCGGTGGCTAAGGCCAACGGCGCACAATGTCTGATAAATAGAACGCAACGTGCACAGAAGCGAATCGCTAGGGCACAATGGAAAAGCGGAAGAACGGGGAAGCTTTAATTTCCCCCGCAGTTCCTGGCAATTACCGAGTGGCGCGAACCGATAGCCATCTTCATCTCCGACCACAATGGCCCCGAGCCCGACAACACCCCCTTCGACCTCTGACAACGACACCCCCTTGTTCTTCTTCGTCTTCTTAGACGCAGCTGCAGTGCAACTGATTCTTGATACACGATCGCGACGAATGGAAGTGTACATCTCGCCATTTAGCGTTTACTGCAGTCGAATGCATGAAAAAAACTGTATAAACCATTATTTTGCGAATCCAAAATACATTATCCCCCAACCCTAATCATAATCAGCATCCTTCAACCCCCCCGACTGACTTAAATTCCAACTTAACTCCCCAAAAAATCACAACGTGCTCGAAAACTTGACCTGCAAACTGCTTTCGCCGTTTATTAAATGAAAAAGCTCGCGTCATCGAAAAGCTCCTCACGAACTCTGACTCGCAATGTCATTATCCATCTCGAACAACGCGGAACATTTCGAAAGCATGGAGAAAACGTATCGGAACATCTCGGGAGATTCCCGTCTCTTTCTTTTCATTCGCGACAACTCTCTCCGCCCTTGAAGGCTCCCTTTGCCCGAGAAAAATCGCACCGGGGGAAAAGATGCGCCAAGTAAAGCAATGAGGGACAAATTATTTCAAGTTTCAACTAATTATATCATCCAGCTGAAAACAAAAAATTGAATAAAACTCAAAGCACTAGCTCGATTTTAATTGGGTCGTCGACACGATGGAGTTTAAGGGTCTATTCAAAGTGCAGCGAATTATTCCGTTTGAAAAGAACCGCGCGATTCAATCTTGGTTCTTTGGGCACGATTGTCTGGTTTTTCCAGCCTTGGTAATTAATTTCCCGGCCGTTTTTCCGGTGAAAATCGGCCCTTTTGTAGGTCGCGAAATCTTGACGTTGTGTATGAAGCAACTTGAACGCATTGTCGAACTTGGCGCGTCGTTCCCCATTTGCAAACTCGGAAAGACTCGCTCCAGAGCGACCAATCCGAAACAGTCTGGCGGGCTTTCATTACAAGGAAACAAGCTACGAACCTACAAACTCGGCCAAGTGTCGCGGCGCGTTAATTCCGAGCTTCGCGTAGGATCGACGCTTCATCGAATCCATTGTTGCTTTCGAATTCGATGTACCTCGGAATGTTCGAGAACCTTTTCCCTCTCGCGCAAGTTTCGGAGGTAGGATTACGTGCGTTTAATTGCTAATTAATATTCGAGACGCAATAATGAATCGCGTGAAATTGATCGTCCCGAAATTTTCTTCTCGAGAACGTTCAGTCACGTTGTTGACGCGTCATTCAGAACTTGAAAATAAAGGGGCCACAAAATAATGAAATTACGAATAATATTGAGCACTCTATAGGTACTAAAAACGTCTGCTATTTTCATATTTTCGATTGCCTATTAATTTGAACAACAGTGTCTTCCACAAAAGATGTACAACAATTGAGCATATCCTGAGGTGTTCGATATAACTGTAAATTACCAAACAGAATCGACGGAAATCCCGATGGCGAAAAAAAATTCCCCCCCAAACAATTTTTCGGCAATTTTCATTTTCCCCGCGCAAATGGGTGTTTAGCCCTTCGCCAATATTTCCCGCCCCATTTGTCACGCGTCATTTGAGCCACGAGAAAGCGCCCCGAGTCTTTCGCAACCGCGATAATAAGCGCTCACCTGAGTCGTTCGATGCTCATTGTGCTATTTTCGTGGCTGCAGAGGGAGAGAAAAAACAATTTTCTCTCCCCCGACCGCGATTTCGCTTCGGACGCAACGAAGCGAGTGTTTTTCGCAAGAGGCTCAATTTGCGAACGAAAAGGAGGAAGTAAAAAATTTGCGAGCCCCAAATCCGCGTTCGGGATGTCAACATTTTAATAGCTCCGGATTGTTGGCAAAGATCCCACGGCGGGGAAAATAAATGACGTTTTAAAGAACACAGAGAGAGAGAGAGAGAAAAAAAAGTCTCGCGAATGTTGACGTAGTCACTTGGGCAGAAAATATGTAAAGCAAAGCGGCAGCGATTTGCTTCTTCCTCCGCTCCCACGAATTCCTCGGGATGTAGCTCACATCCACGCTGGATTTACGCACGATATATTTGTTTTAAACTCCCGGCTTTCCGGGCGCTTTCCTCGCGCTCCTTTTTCGTATATCTCGTATTTATGAGCGAGGGTCGGGGGTGAAACTTGGGAGTTATGGTCCGTATAAGTGCTCGAGAATTTTGTCAGGGATTCTCATTGGTGCCTTCGGAGCCTTTCGAATAATAGAAATTCCGGATTATAGTCTATAATTATATTCACAATTATTATATTTCTCTATTATTGAATGTATCATTGCCTCACAGGGCAATGATGAGGACATTTATCCCATCCAGAAAAATGGCACACCTAGAAATGAATATATAATATGTCTCCGGAAATTAAGTGTAATTTTTTCTCGAGATACGAAAATTTTTCGTTGGAAAACAAGCAGTCGAATTATCTTGGTTAAACTTGGTCGCGCGTAAAGCTCGCCCTTGATGTCATTCACGCTATCGCTCGCAAAGAGCGATCAAAGAGAGACCACCAAAGAGAGGCTGCTTTCAATGTCACCGTTACCATGCTCTATGTCGCACTTGAAGAGGGAACGCGATAAATAGGGATATACAAATTGAGGTTGGATCCCGGAGGTTGGGTTATTTACGCGCAAAGATGTTCAGAGCAAGCCGCTTCTTGTTCGGAATAATGTTGCTCGGCTTTGAAGAAAAAGTGTGAAAGGTAATCTCCAGGGAATTTGTGAGACAATGCGGCTTTCTTGGGGTTTTTATCTTCAAAGGAAACTGCAACGCGGGAGTGAGCTTTCAAAGGATAATTAGAAAAAATCGTAGCACGGCGCGCGGTTTTTCTTTGGGGAATTTTAAACAGTCAATAATGTACTCACGGTGCGGGAAGACGGATACAGTATAATCGGACTCACCTGAAACATAGAGAAATTCCAAATTATTGAGTTGTTATTCTTAAAAGTATTCCTCTTTTTACACCTGACACGATGACAACTTGGAATCAAGCACCCCTTATTTTGGTACGAGTTTTAAATTCTTTCAGCATTGATTTTTACACTTGTCATAAAAATGCGGAACAATATTTTTCAAGCTGCATGAGCTTGAAACGGCTTCCATTTTAGCTGCGAAAATTCAGGAACTGCGGAAATTCAATGTAATATTTAAAAATCCTGCGGCCACTTAAAAATGAGAAATTAACTCCACATTAAGAGGACACGAGTTGAAAGTTACATCAATTTTCCTCGTAAGTCCGTTTACTTCGCAGTTAGATTAAATTTCTACTAACGAAAAAACAACACTTCCAACCAATTTTATGATGTTTTCGATTTCCCATTCAATTTTTTGCAATTAAATGTTTTTTTCCCGCAAAAAACATTTAATAGCAAAAAATTGAATAGGAAATCGAAAACATCATAAAACCCATTGACAATCAATTCCATCAACTTTCACCAAATTCCATCAACAATGAACCTCTATATCCAAATCCAACTCACTCGGCTTAATTTAAACATTTCCTAAACATAAAAAAAAATTTACCCCCCATAACCGTGAGTTGAAAGTAACAGGAAATCAATGCAATAATAATAAAAATAACAATAACAAGTAGAAACAAAATATTTATCAGCACCCAGTGTATAAATTCATGTAGCAAAAAACGACAGAAGACTCTGACAGAAATATTTGCAGGACGATCGAGGGAGAAATAAATGATCTCCACTGGCCTGGGGCAGGTGAGTGGTATCGGAAAGTAGTGAGAGTCTCCCGGTGTGGACCGAGCTTGCACACACAGCCAGAGGCGCTTGGAAGCTCGGTTCATGAATACGCGAGCGAGTACGCGAGGAAAAGCGCGTGCGTGCAGCTCGCGTTCCCTCTGGGCTCTATACGGTATGCGCGAGCGTCGCTCGCAAGCTCGCTCGAAAGCTCGCCTCAGCGACTCGCTACGTGACACGACTAGAGAGTAGACGATGCAGCCAAAGCGAGCGGGGCCGGAAAACGCGACTCTCTCGATCGCCGGGATCGTTCTCACTCGACGCTGGGCCAAGTGGAACATGCTTGCTTGCATAGTCCCCGGCTACAATCGCAAACTAAATCGCGACCAACGACTCGATTACCAAATCGCTACGTGACGCCCTCCTTTTTCCCGATATTTGCAATATTCGCGGACCACGGAGAAAAGTTTCAAGTTGAAATTACCCTATGAAAAATGAAATCTCAGGACGTAGTTCTGCTAGGCTCATTGCCAGTCAGAGTCCGTCACTCATTAACCAGATCGCGACAGATAGGCGCAAAGTCTATCCAGGTTTCAACGCCGCACTGATGATGCTCATACGCTATGTACGTCAGTAACAATTCGTTAAAAGACTCTTTAACATCCATCAAGCCTCAATGCATCGCACCAATCACGCACTCAGCAAACCCGATAGTTGACCCGTCACGCAACGACCCGAAAATTGACATAATTCCCTCGAGGCCGAAAACAATGGCGACTGCACGAAAAATCGTCAATCCCCCACAAAAGCGGCACGGTTTCGAACCCGTACAGCCACAATGGCCCGTACAACAAAGACCGCGAGTAATTTGAAATACGCGCCGATTCGCTACCGCCATAATAATTACAAAACGCCGCGTAATTGTATCTTCCCGTAGACCCTCGTCGTCCTCGGCTTTCCCAAAGCGACCTCGTCGCTTCCATTTCACTTTCGAGAAATGGAAACGTCGCGACGGCAAGGCCGAAAGTTTCTAATACAAGCGTGCAGAAGAAAATGAAAGACAAGCCTGCAACGGCGTGGCGAGTCGAGGGACGCGAGGGAGCAAAGGGAAAGCTGCACTGAAACAGAGGAAGAGGCGGTAGGAGTGCCCAAGATGGCGCCTCATTGAGTGGCGTGGTCGGAGAGGGACACGGGAGAAGGTGGAGTACGCTCGGAACGCTACGTGGGTGGAAAGGGTGAAAGATAAATGATGTGTCCACCACTACCAACGCCACAAAGACGCCGGAGAGGCAATATTAAACAAACGCTGCCGATACTGCAGCCAGATAGCGTTTTTCACGCACGCAACATTAGACCACAATTTTTGTGATGCACACGAAAAAAACTGCTGTGGTTGAGACATCTTGTTACAAAAGGTTGCAGTGAGTTTAGTTCTGGCAACCCTAGAATTTTATAATCCAACTTGTTTTCTGGCTGAACTTACTAATACGAATAGTTCTCTCAACTATTTATGTATGGATAGACAGTGTGGTTGCAACAACCACATTCCCAAGATACAGTTACAATTGTGGCGACGTACACATAAATGTGGCATGGAATGGGGAGGAATGTGTGGAGCGTGTGTGGAGAGATCAGATTGTCCGGAGTGGCCATGTTGTGAGGAACTAAGCCGTGCCTGGCGCCTAAAAATAATCGAATATCTTGGAGTTGGTGTAGTATCTTAATCATTGCCCTCCAGTACCCTGAAAGTGGAGCTCGGAATTACCGAGATAGAAAACCCCACACAATGTCACACAGTCGCGCCATCTATACATTCGTTACCAAGCTCTGTGGTTGAGATAACCACATTGTATGAATGCGGTTGAAACTTTGAGGGGTTGGACCAACACCATAATATTTCTTGGATGATGACAGTGCTTTTTGTTCATTCCGAAATCGTATTGCTCGATTTGTTAGTGGAATTAAACAATAATGGACAACGAAACAGAGGATTTCCTGTATTCCGTCAGGTTCGAGAGCTTCGTCAAAACTTTTGGAGGTAATTTTTTCAAATCCATGTGTTGCATTATAAAATCAATTTGAGAAGGACGTCAGTATTTTTAGGTTATGTTCTAGCGTGCTCGAGAAATATAAGCTTCATTATTAAACTTTCTTCGGGGAATCCATGAAATATGAAAAATAAAATATGCGTTGCGTATTCAACATTTTTTTTAGGCCACGATTTGAATGAGGATGCTATGAAGTGTTCGGCGACGTTCCCCGAAAACTTACCGAGCGTTCTTCCAAATTTGAAACATCACTCGAAATCCCCGAAAGCAATGAGAGACAGTGTAATAATAAGCCCAACTCGTATGTGCATTGTAAAATTTAATGGATTATGATAAAAAATTATTTCAGTCCTGATTCCTAACTTTATTAAAATAGTTGTAGGTACTAATTTTCATGTGAGCAACAACCACGGTAGTGAGTATAACCCACCCATTTTTTTGGTATACTATACAACCAATAAATAGTTAAGATAACTACATTCATTGAAACTCGAAACATAGCACGTTTTTGTAGCTTCTATATTTGTGTAGTTGCCATACCCACACGGTGGTTGTCTCACAACTATTACCATACAGCATTATCGCTGAGGTTGTCACTACCACATGTATGGTTGGCACAAATGTTACTATTTATTATGGTCATGGCTGTTGACTCGAGACATTTCTGGGAAATCTTATCATGTGTTTAAAAAATACGTCAACTGCTGCAATCAAGTTCATTATTACTTTTTTAACAATTTCCATTACATCACAGTGACTTTTTCAAAAACGTGGAATATTGCAGTGTTTGCAATGTTTCCCAAGAAAAAATATTGTTCGCGGATCAACATTTTCCTTAACTCGTTTTCAATATCGAATCATGAACAACGAAAGCTTCCCGACGAATCGCGAACCGGAGGGTAGCAATAAAAAGTTGTAAACCTCCCAAGATTCCAGTCGATTAATGCAGCGTAAGCGAGGGATGAAGTAGGGGAGGAGATTCGGAGGAGAGGTTTACGAGTTCACGGCTCCGTGGGCCATCAACACCCCGCGTTATGAAGCATTGGAAGACACATTAGCGCAAATCTGCGAAGCCAATAACGCCGCACCCGGGTCTACGGGGAAAAGACGAATTATTCTGCGATTAATAATCCACGCGTTATGCACGCGTGATCGGCCCTTAATTCACCCCGAACTTCGGCCTTTCTGTAGGTGTATCATATTACTGCAGCAATTGTATTATATGGAGCCGCGCCGTTTGCCAGGCATTTATCGCTCCGTTGCCGGATTAACCGTCGAACCGTTCGACTCGCTTCGTTAGACTTTTCTGTTTCTTGCTATATTATGTTTGACGGGAGAGGGAATTTGAGGATACTTTTACACAACAGACTCTATAGATAAAGTGCCTAATTTCACCCCCCTCCCCCCCTCAACCCTTAGCTTTTTTGGCTTCAACTTATAAACAAACGGCTGTTTTAGTCCCAAAAAATCCACTCTTGTACTTTAAAAGGTTGGTAACGAATCCCTAAAATCGTATTATTTTTTTGTTTTTGTTTTGAGAATTCAAAAAGCAAAAAAAGCCAGAAAATTCATCTTCATAAGATGAACATAAGATCTTCATAAGATAATAACATAAACGCTACAGTTTAGGATAATTGTTCAGAAGGTGCAGCACCTCCAGGCGAAAATCAACTAGGGGATGGAATTAGGCACTTTACTCTTAACAACTTTTTCACTGAAGAAGGAGGCCACAAAAGTAAAGGATGACCAGAACGTTCGTTGAATGGAATAATCGTTGCTATTTTCATTCCATCAGCTCATCATCACCATTATTGCATTTGAAATTCGATAAAAACAAATAACAATTGACAGCGAGTGAAGAAATAATAAAGCGAGAATCGTATCCGGGGAAACAGACCTTGTGCGCTTCCATTGTGCGCGCGACCATCACATATCAAAGATATACGTGTGTACGTGCGCGAAAAAAGGGCGATATCGTCTCCGTAATGCGATGCAGGCGCGATGATCCGGGAGCAATATAGAAGCGACCCCAGGACCTTCCTTAGCCGGGGTACATCGCGATATTGCTTGTTTTATTGAAGCATGACACCCATTTTTTCACCGTCCATGACTTGAGAAATAAGCCACGAAATCGCGCGTACATGGGAGAGATTTTTACGAGTGCGGAAATGGCAACCCTGGGGAGCTTTTTTCGTCCGAGGAAGATTCCACCCGTGACAGCCATAGAATGTGCTATCACGGATACAGATATATCATCTGTTTCTGAACTGAAAAACTTTACGCAAATTTTTCGCAATTCATTTCGAGTAAAATTGCGCGGGTATTGTGCATTAGCAATTTTCATCGAGAATATTCGTATCTCTCTCTCGATCGAGCGCAATGTTTACTTAAACGAGCGCTCGATCGAGATCCAGCTGTACTTGCACAACCGAGATATTTCTAATGAGGCAGGCCTCTCGTGTGCATGAAAAACGTCAAGGAATTTCAATGGTCATCTAATATGATTACATAATGATGTAAAACTGAGACAATAAACAGGGTAATTTCGCAAGAGCCTGGACACAAACCGACTCCATTACCAAAGCCCAGGCGCGTGCAAAAGCGGAAGCCCGCGAGAAGTCGGCAGAAGTCAAAGTAGAAGTAGTAGGAAAATAAAACCGAGAAGAAAAAGAAGAAGAAGAAAAAGTGTAATAAATATATCAGCAGGGCGAGGGCGGAACCTGCGAGACAAATTCCGACGCGAGCGTCGCCCTTTTTGCGAGAGAGGGTCGGTCCGTTGGTTCCGATGCTGCTGCAGCGACGGGCTTTCAGCCACCCCTGGTGGGTAAGTCATTGCGGCTTGACCGGAAGTCACGGGATCACCGGAACTGGCGATATTTATACGAGCGCAACTCGCCCCACCGGCCGAGCGTCGCTCGCTCGCCCACCCGACCGGGGCATTACCCGTAATAAGGAAATTGCGAATTTATTACCGACCCGATATTGTCCGAAAGGGGGCGGGGGTCGCCCAGGCCAAGAGTTATTTCGGCCCTTTATGACTCGGGCTCCGGCTCTCCCGGTCGGCCGCGTCCGGCTGCGTTCCAGATAAAAAAATTATCGAGACCGCTCTTATACCCGGGAGTAGATATCGGGGACGTGTAGAATAAAGAGCTCGTCCGAATCGCGTGCTCGTCACAATGATCATAGATCTGATATTCCAATGCACATACGACTGCTCGGAGAGAAAACAAAAAGTTACATGACGAAAATTCATCAGTTCTTCGTCATTTTCTTTGCTGAGCGAAATTTGCATACGTGCAGATGAGAAGAATTTCGGGGAATAACAAAATGTCGCATGTGCACTTGCTTCTCGTACGTATATACTTGAAACAAACGGGGAGAATGGCATTGCTATGGGACTGTGGTGTGAGACGTGCCTGCGGGCGACGTTGGCCCCATAAACAGAGTAAGCACATTTCGCGTGATGCTGGGGCTTTGCTTTATTGGCCCAGGTTATCATCTTAAATCGTCCCCGAGGATACTTTGGGCTCGCTTTATCTTCAGTGATTTTTCATGGATTATTGTTTCGCCGCGCGAGAGATCCCAGGAAGGCCGGGGATGTTCCCGTGACGATGTACGAGGGTCGTCGACTGCTGCTTTTACAGAAATCGTCAAATGTAATCGGACATGACGAGCGGGATACCCAAGTTTATTCTCCACTTCGCTTTCCTAATCTTTCACAAAGAACTCTTATTTTTCACCCAAGGAAGTCGAGAGACGGTGAGAATAAACTTGTGGATGATTCGAGGTATTGAGAGAAACCTTCGGAATGATGATGAAGTAAGGTGGAATCGAGGGGTGATTTACTCTCCGATGAATGGGAGTCATGGGAGTCGACTCCCACATGATTCACAATTTGGGAGTCAGGATTCCCAAGTTGGGAGTCATTAATTCCCAACGATGTCAAACTTTA
Organism: Platygaster equestris; assembly: GCA_030522785.1. Taxonomy (NCBI): domain Eukaryota; kingdom Metazoa; phylum Arthropoda; class Insecta; order Hymenoptera; family Platygastridae; genus Platygaster; species Platygaster equestris. The sequence goes on from JAPYZK010000701.1 coordinate 20,645, forward strand.
AACATGTCAGAACTCAATTACCTGTAATCTTTGAAGTTCTTAAAAACTTCAAAGTTCTTAGACATTTTCGAAAACTTTGCAATTTCAATATTTTCAAAACTCACAACATTTCCGAAACTTTTAAGATTTCAGTACTTTATAATTTCGCAAAACTTCAAAATTACATGAAATACCGGAATTTCCGGAGCTTTGAAAATTCCAAAATTTTGACAATTTCCAAAATTTACAACTTCGAAACTTCAAAATCTTGAAATGTCGAAAATTTTGGAATTTCTTTGCTTGAAAACTTCGGAATACGTGAAAGTACGCAAAATTCCCAGAACTTCAAAAATGTCGAAACTTCATAATTTTTCATCTTCAACATTCTTGAAAACTTCCAAGTTCTTGAAAATTTTCAAAAACTTCAAAATTTCGACATTTTTTAGACAAAATTTCAGAGAGTACATGAGTCTCCCAAAATTTCTATCATCATTCTTCAGTCACTTCATGATTGCGAAAAATCATGAAAAATACTAATTTTTCATCATTCAGCTGTTCTGAGCCATATGATCCGAAATCCGATTATTCTGTTACCATTTCAGAACTCGAGTGAAAGTATTTATATTGAACTGGGAAGTTCAAAAACCACTTCATTTCCCAACCAGTCGAAAGCATACCCACTACGATGACGAAGATGTGAAAATGTCGAAATTGAAAATCCAGAAGACGACACATCTTATAGCAATCCAACCAACTAGCCCCCACATTACGCTCTTTTTCCTGAAAATGTCCCTATCCCATTTCGCCTCCGTTGTACCTGTGTACCGACTCGCGACGCGACTGATAAATTTGTACTGCACCTGTCGAAAGCTGAATGAACGGTGATTCCCGGGGCGGCAGCAGCGTTGCCCAAAAAGTAACCGTTTAATTCGAGCGTGATGCAACCGCTTTCGTCGGCGCGTCCCTCGCAAAGTGCGAGAAAAAGGAGGAGTGAAAAAAAACGAGAAGCACACACGAATTCGTGGCCTTTTGCTTGATTGATGAAACGAGTCGGGCTTAACGCGGTGTCATCAATAACGCCGAGTTTAACGCCGAGCAACTCTCGCGTCCGGAATCTTACCGGGCCGCAATAAACGATATACTGTCTCTAATGTGGGCAAGGCTCTCGCGTATTTTTAAACGTCACGCGGCCAACTCTTCATTTGTCAAAATCGCGCTTAATGACGCCCACGCTGATTACGGGGTAATGGAATCGACTAGTCAGCGCGGCGGCCTTAATGGGACCATGAAATAGTTGTCCCTCGCTTCGTTTAGTTCGTTATCCGATGTCGCTCGGGGCACCGAATTTCTCTATTTTTTCTTTTTCTTCTCCTCACCTCACTCATCACGTTTTTTTTCGAGCGCGGTCTTAATCCCAGCCGACTTTGGCGAGGGATATACATGTTTCCGTGGCGAATCTCGTCTTTTGATTCGCAGTTATTGACCGCATGTCTCGGACACGTAATCAGGCATGAATTATCGCTCGGCGCGCCTCCCTGCACTGTCGAAGCTTTCTCGGGCCCGCGACAATGCGGAACATCACCAACAGAACGGGTGTAAGTGATGGGAAAGTGAGAACGTTAAGTTGTTAAATTAGTGATTACGGGGGAAAAGACAGAATTTCAACATTCTAATCGATCCAAAGCACAAATTTGTGTAAACATTTGTAAACGTTTAAATCAATTATATCTGAAATTTTGTAATATTATATGTTTTCTTGCTCTTAAGTTTTGGTGTCAAAGTTTTGAACAAATATTTTACTTCCGGAAAATTTGGAGCAGTTTTTTCTCATTTATATCGAATCGTTGAATAATAATGAATTAACCATTTTTGGATTTTATTGTTCATTCAATTGAATTTCTGGCGGCAAGAAACCGTAGAAAACCAATGAAGGGTTTTTTACATTTTTTTTCTAAGTTAAAAAAAACCATCATCATAAATACCTGAATTACGCAAAATACCGGTAAAAACCGGACGAAGTGAAAAATAGGTTTCATTGCTCCAATAAATAGCTCAATTAAAAAAATCTGCGAAACTGTAATATAGCGAAAAATTCAAAAATTGTGTTGAAAATGTCAAATATCATCCATTAGTTGAGACAATTCAAAAATTATGAGAATTGTGGCCAATTTATCCAAAATAAGAGTGAAAATAAATGAATTTACAGAGAAAGAAAAAAATATAATGAGAATGAAAAATCGATTGAGAAAAATAAAAACGGCGGAATAAAAAATAAAAATTGCAGAAGAAAAAAATCATAAATTAAGGAAAATTTCAGAGTTTAGTATTATTTGAAAATTTTGAGAGGTTTGATAAATCTGCGAAATTGATAATATTTCTAATTCTCCGGAGTAATTCAAATTTTTAAGGAATCTAAAAGTATTAAAATATGTACAAAATACCAAAAAAGAAAAATAATGACAGATTTTTAAATATTACCGATATATATTTTAGAATATGAAAATTTTCAGAAATTCGAAAAATTCTTCATTCTTACGAAAAATTCAAAAATTATCAAACTCAGTGTATAATTAAAAATTCAAAGAACTAAAATTATTCGAATATTAACATCTCCAAAAACTTTAAATTTTTCAAGAATTCCGAAGTATTCATGAATTCCGAACAATTTTGAAAAATAAACATTTTCCGAACGAGATAAGCATTTTTTATGTTATGAACATCTAAGTTCAATATTTGAATAATCCACAGGCAATATTGGCGATTCACACAATATTCAACGCTTCGAAAAAGCAGAATATAAATTTGTTACTTTACTGGAGGGGGGGGGGGTCAAAATTGGCGAAAAATTGCGTTACGTAATATGTGAACGGCCCTTAAGTACATTTTTTCAAAAAACACCCTAAACAAAAGCCAATTCGAACACTTCAACTGCTGCACAATTCGGAAACTCGAAAGTCGAGTCATTTTCAAATTCACAGTTATTGAACTCCAACGAAAT
>JAPYZK010000703.1:0-23353 GCA_030522785.1 Platygaster equestris
CATTGTTTGAATGCCGGATGTTGATTAATGGTTCTGTTGATTATTTGAGAATTGATACTCCAATGCAAATTCACATTTTACCTGAAGTAAGTGTGGGTATTATCCGCCCCGTCTATTTATTAATCTGTTTTCGATCAAAACGAAATAAAATATTCGTGAAAAAGTGTCTTAGACGATAAACTACGTGTTCACGAATATTTTGTTGAGTTTCGATCGCAAACGGATTAATAAATAGACTGGGCGGATAATACCCACACTATAGCGGAATTACCCACACTTACCTTATAGCATTGATGTTGAAGCGCGCATCAGGGTCATTGATTGAATGAAGTTCAGAGGAATAAACCAAACATATTGCAATTTCGAATGAAAAAGTTTAATAAAAAACGAAGTATTGATGTATTTCGATGAATTGTACGAGACGGGAATTTCTCGTTCTTTATGTCAATCGAAAAAGTTAACTGACCTGGAATCATCACAGTTTGAAAAATACATTATTTAACCTTCGCGGGAATAATTCTAACCGAGAGCAGATTTCAATTAAGTTTCGAGATTTAATTAAAACCCGAGCTTGCTCAAAGTGAATTTTCCGGAGAACAATATCGTCGTTGTTCATGGGGAGACTTAATTACTCGCGCTAAAACAATACTTGTAAAGTTCGCATACTTCTGCTTGCTGCGGCTGTCATTAAATTATGTTCATTCCGTGGTTATCTTGACGGTAACTTTTAATTATTCAATTTACGATTATTTTATGGTTGCTTTGCTTTACCTCAAGATTGCTTGCTTCTGAAGTTATTCATGCGAAAAGCCGTTTGCTCCTTGAACATGATAGATTTTGATCGAATTAGAGCAGAATTGTCAAATAAAATATCTTCACCTTCATGGAAAGAGGGTGAATTCTGGTGGGAATTCTAGTATACAGTCAAAACGAGGCACTGAATGGTTTGTTCGTATTTCGGAGAGAAATGGCGGAATACAAAACTTTAAAGCTGTTTTTCGCTGTCAAGGATTTCTAAGTTCTTGAATGAAAGATATTTTTCGAATTACGATATTCTCTGAAAATAACAGTTTCAAATCTAAATATGCCACTATGCGTTTGTCTTCAGTTGGAAGATTAATCATGTAGCTATAGTTGAAATTTCGTTGAATGACTCTAATCCGATGTCCATTCCGAGTCGTTTACTGAAGTACGTCCTGAACGTCTTTTAGGTGTTTTACGAGCAACAGATCTAAGAGCTGTTGCGTGGAAACAATCTTGTTCTCTCTGGTGTACCACTGAAAGTTGGTCCATAAACCCGCTGTTAACCCCTTTTATAGTTTCGAGGGTAATGCTACTTGCATCTCAATTACTTTCGTAACGCGTTTATCTTTCTCGTTTAAAACGTTGATATAGGCCATTTCTGACATTGGGAAGGAACAGTTATATACTGTGATGATCTTAAACACCTGCAGAAATGGAAAATTTAACTTCTTATATTTTATATACGACGATTCACCTCAATTGTGGTTGTATGTTATCCTATTAAACAGTTCCGATTGATTGTCCATGGCTTCCATATCTGCTAAAACTAGAGGGAGTTTTTAAATCGTGAATAATCTATAAATGTGTGCAAAATGTAAAGTTTCCGTGAGTACATCCGAATTAAGAAGTCTTCAAATTTCTTTATCACGTGAAAGTATAAGGAAAAAGTCCATCGAAACTTGACGTATCTCTAGAGTTTTGATACGTCGTTTTGAACTATTTTCGTGATTATGACATTCTCCGATAGTTTTGAAAAACCAGATTCATTCCTCAACCCATCTTATCCCAACTTCACAACCAACAAAAAGCTCCCTCGAACCTAAGTCCAAAAAAAGCCGATCGGAGAGAAAAACGGTGCCAAAATCGCTACTTATCCAACAAGATACGGGCGGCAGGTATAAAATCGTCTCCTTTGTCTCCGCTCGAAAAAACGCGGCAAGATTGATAACGACCCAAGCGAATATGACGAAAATCATCGCGAAATCGCCGGGGCGCGGGCTAAACCGATTAAAACGAAAGCTGGCGAAGGAGAAAGAAACGGCCTCTGGACGAAAGGCGACAAGGAGACGAAGAAAAGAAAAAGGCGCGCCATAAAACCTCGAGAGGGATGATGTGGGGGGATGGGATAAAAAGTCGCCGTGGGGGCAAAGGGGGTGGGTGTTGGCGGGTCGTGGGTCGGGGCGCAGGGGTACTGGCGCCGCGGGCCGCGCCGTCGCCCAGCATCCCTCGCGCGACTCGTTCCGCGGAGGCGCACCCTCGGCGCTTTAGTTGCGTGCCGTACGTACGTACTCTCGTGCTATTAGTGTTGTTCCGTCGCGCTTTCGCTCGAAAACCCCGCGATTAAAAAGGAGTAGGAAGAAGAAGCGGGAAAAGGAAAGCACGAAGAGCGCGGGCGACCTCGACCCAGTTCCGGAAATCGGAAGAGACCGGTTCGCCGCGCACGTGGTCCCTTTTGTGTTTTCCCCGATAACGATCGAGATCGCAGGAGCAGAGCCGTGAAATGTGGTCGGACAATTACCGGAGCGGATGATTGCCGGTGGGAAATTGCGTTTCCCCTCCCGCGGTTGATGGGAAATCGAGTACATCCAGCCATGGACACGTTCCTCATCGTGGGCATCTGCTTCCTGTGCTACGAAGTTTGCGACCTGATCAGGCGATACTCCACGCCGCCCATCCTCGAGCCCGAGACGTTGGGATCGATGTCGGGAAGTTCGACGTCGTCCGTGTCCTTCCCCTCGTCGCCGCGATCGTCCCCCATGCCCGAGATTTACTCGATATCCCAGAACTTGGAGAAGACGTCGGCTTGTTGTTCCCAGTAATGGTTCCATCGGTCGCGTGCATTCGGAAGTGACGGGGTGTTTTCGAAACGCTTCGATTTGCCCACGGTGTTTGGACTTGTATGGCTCTGCCTTGACGTAAACAATCCCGGCTGTTGTTTCCTGAATAACTGTGACTTCGTGGGGAAGGCTTTTCGAAGTGTCGTGAGATACTTTTCTCGACTTTGACACGACATGAAGTGTCTTTGAATGGCTCGTTCATAACTGTGTTACATATTAAAGAGTGACAGAGATCAGTGACTCTGGACGGAATGGAAATCTCTGTAGTTCATCATGTCAAGTTTCTGTCGACTTTACCATGATGTAAAGGAGCTCAAAGACTCGCAGTAATGGTGATGCACATTCTGGATTCCGAACGTTACAACTAACAGTCAAGCAGAATAAAGGAAATTCGTCTACGATCCGTTGTGCTTGATCTACCATGACTTCATCATGATGTCACTGCATTCTCATTCTGAAAAGTGAAACTGAAGGAAGAAGATTCACAAACAAAATGCAGATTCGTTCATGTTTTGTAACTTTCTCATCACAGACGATAATCTAGACTTTTGAAATCCGAAGTGACAGAGGACATGGAATTCGTCCACGGCTAACCGTGTTTTGTCATTCTCTTCGTGACTTTCATTGAAGATAGTGGATTATGCGGTCATCAAAAGTCAACTGAAAGTTGAATTTCATTGCCGATTTTGAACGTAATACTCTTCGTGACTCCCTTGTGACCTTCATCGATGCTAGTGCACATTTTCAATCCCTGATGTGGTGAAAAACAGAGTAAACTGGTGTTTGGTCACGTTTCAATGACTTTCACATGGCGTTCGTCATTGATGACAGCGCACGTCTTCGATTTTCGTTGTGATAAGGGATAAAGTGATTCCTTCAAAGGTGTTTTATCCCGAGGAAATAATCGGCGCTGAGAGATGGACTCGCTGGAGCGACTAATGAACACGGTTCCTCATCAGCCGGCTCTGACGGCGGCTTCGCGGTCGCAGAACGCTTTCGTCCAAGCGAGCCTTTGCTCCGTGATTGGCCGCAAAGGTCGCCACCGGACCGGTACCTTTAGCCTCACGGGAGATACCATGGAAGGCATCATACAATGCCTCGTCTTCCTCAAAGCCTTTTCGGTAAGCTGATCTATCTCTTTGATATATCTCCGCGGGAATTGAAGATGTCGGTGATGGCTTATTCGGGGAATGTCGCGCCGAGGATGGCCGCGTTTAATGGACACGTGCTCGTGAGTCGTGGGTTTCGAGGAGGTGGATTGATGTGATGTGGAGAGCGGTGATTGAGGATGTTTCGAACGGATTTTGAGAGGTGGTAGAACTCGTGAAGAATAGTGAGACTTCCACAGCTGAGCGGAGTTGGTTATGAAGTTATGAAATTGGGACTTATTGAAAATGAGTTTTTGTGGGGAATTTGGTTCCACGACTGAGGTTTGAGTACACTCGAGTGACATTTTGGAACGGATAGTTGGTGGTGATTGTTCTGAAGAAATGAGATGGACGTTTTGTGTGTGAGAAAATAACTATAGAGCTTTATTGGGATTTTACTGGATGAAGTTTTTTCGCGATTTTGAACGATTTTGAACGAATATATGTATGTCAAATAGTTAAGAACTGAACAAATGTACTACCGCAATATGATTCCATTCGTTCATTTGCGTTCTGACAAAAAAAGGCTTTGGAGTGAGTGTGTGTACTTCAAAAATGGCTGAATATTGTTAGTTGATTTGAAGAATGATCAGTTATTTGAGAATCAGCGAATCTTTAACTATCAGTCGTTGTAAATTTTATTTACGATTTTAAGAACTTAACCTTTCTTTTCAAAATAGTTTGATCATATTAATCGCAATTATTTTTTTTGGGAACATTACGACATCTCACATTAAGAATGCCTCACGTACGTTTTTGGAGTGTAATTTACGAATGATTGAATATAATAAACGATGGTTACTGTACGATCTCTAAAATATTGAGTGTCTGGATTATTTATGACATATTTACATACACCTCAGGATTGCGCTTTTTTCTATGTTCGGAGAAATTTCAATCGAAATTCGTTCGAAAAATAAAAAATGTCTGACATTCGATAAAAGAAAACTTATTACAATCATTTCGTAAAATTATATGAAATTCCAAACTTCAAGTTTCGAACAAATTTTTTCTTGGAAAGAAACATCTAATTATACCAGAAAAATTTTTCATGACAAAAAGAAACTTCACTTTTTTGAATTATATGCATTTATCAAAACCTCTCTTGAAATGCGTGAGTTATAACACGAAGTTGTTTTCTTGCTTATTCACGTCGTACGATAATTTCATTATTCTGTTCCTGAAAATTGATACTATTGATACTGAAAACAGTGTTTCCATTTTCTTGCCTCGTGCCCATTATAAGCAATTTCGTTCTTTGGAGGCGAGTATAACGGATAGTACACTGCAACTATATGTTTATAAAAGCAGTCCTCGAATTACGCTAGAATGCTGCATCAAGTTGCTAGCAAAAACACCCTATTATTTCGATAACCGCAGTTTATCCAGAATCAGCGAGAGGTACGCTGATTTTTTTCAAGCAGCATGTTTTTATCACGCAAAAGAAACTTCATTTTATATGAATCTCGCATTTTTTAAACAAATGAAGAAAGTTGACTGAAAAAAATACTACTAGAAAGGTTTAGGAGTCAATATAAAAATTGCCAAAGCTTCAAATAATTGACCTTTGATCCATGAACATTAAAGTCAATATGTAAGCACCAAACGAAAGAGCGTCACAATCCGCGAAATAATGCAAAATTAGCGAAGAAATACTTCTAATTTTCACGGCGTACAGCGTCAGAAAACCGCAACCCCGGAGGCAAGTTCGAGCTTACAAAGAGGAAAAACTGAAGACACTTTCACGAGATCATCAAAAGTTAATTGAAATTTGTTCAACTACCATTTTATGTTTTCACATGGGACACTTTTCTCCTGATTGTTAAGAAATTTTAATTTACGATTTCATTAAACGATCGCTTTGTGTCGAAACATCTCATGAATTATTTAGAGGTCGTTATTTCGTCAACAGAGCGATTGTGTTACAAATTTTATTGAACATGTTGGTCACAAGCTCGTGGCTAATAAAAGCGTCGTTCATGATGCATTCTCCGTTGTCCCCCTCGTGATTTTTGTAGCCTTCAAAAGCTCGGTATTCGGTTGTCCTCGTCATTGATTTCAAAGTCATTGATTGGCAAAGTTTCAAGCCCCTTTTATGGAATTCCTAAAGTTGGCCGGGTGACCTCTCATTTCTCTTTCATTTGATCGAGCTTTTCTTTCGGCTACCGGCTAGCATTGAATTTTTCTCTGCGTTCTGAATCGGTGTATTTTTACGAAAATACGGGGTTCAAAAATTTCGATGGATTTGAAGGCCGGGTTTGTTAGTAATAAGCTGAAGTGTATCAAAAAGGCTGTTATTCGTATTTTCAAAGTTTTCAGTCATTTTTTGGATAGGAAATCTGAATTAGCACAACTGAGAATTTTCAAGTAAAGTACAAAGTATTCTAAAAAAGTACGAAGTATTTTCGAAGTCGTAAATTAGTTGGGATTTCCAACGAAATTATTCATTTGATTAAATCATTAATTCATCTTTCTGTCGATCATATGTTATGAAGTTTCATTCATCTTTATGGATTCTTCTCGAATTATTATCATTCATCGATCATCTTTTTTTTCCAAAGTGTTTCAACCCACATTAAATTTCTTTAACGTACATTTTTTCATCATCGAAACACGAAATTCCGAAGAAAAAACGTAAAATAAATCATCTTTTGAAAATATCTGAAAGACGGGGGAGAATACAAACATGCTCAGTAACGTCTTTGCGCTATTTACTCTGCCGATGTACTTTCAAACCACATGTTATGCCGTGGGAAATTTTCTCAGTAGCGAGTTTTATCACGTAGAGCAAATGCATCAAAGCTCTGTAAAGGGAGAGCCGCATTGCTAGCGAGCCCTGCATTTTTAACATTCCAAATTTTTTGTTAAAGTTGACGCAGATTGAAAGAGAAAGTTCGATTTTTTTCGTATGTTTTTTTTTCTTTGTACCTTTTGCACGTAGCGTGTGCAAATTTTCACTGGCGGAATTTTAAATGTGGAAATGATTTTAATGAAGAGAAACGGGGTCAAACCTCTCATTGAAAAGTATTCTTGGTGTAAAAAGTAAAAAATGTTGAAAAGTTTGCATAAATAGCATTCAGCGACAGTGGAGAACATGTAATTTTCTATTTCTGTGGCATGTTTTCAATGAAAAAAATCTAGCAAAGAAAAAAAATTGAGTCTCGTTTCGCTTGATGTGATCTTGAGGTGTACTTTTCCAATGTTCTTCAAGGTTTTTGCGCACTCGTAAAATCTGAGATCAAAGAAATTGAACGAAACCGTAATTTTTACAACTTCTGATCCCCCAGAATATTGAGTGAAAATTTTCGTTGTCGCCGCCTGGAAAACTTCATCTTGGAAAACTTGATTAAGCTCCGTATTTTTTTTTTTTATTTACCGTAGAAATGAATAACATTTATCGAACATTTATTCGAATTCACAGTATCTTGAATAAAGATATTTTTCAGAGTGCCTTTTTTCGAGGCGTCTCCACTGAAAAATATTTCGTTATAACCAGACACATAAATTCCTCGTGCATTCTGAAGGAAGCGTTGAAAAGCGAAAGAACTGACGACGAAAGCTCGTTCCACGGGTAACCTATAGAATGTTGCACATGTTGAAAAGCGTGGGCGATTTCAACCGGCAAGGACGAGTTTGAAAAACCTCCCGTCGTGGATTCATTCAGCGGGCGCAGTCATTATTAGCATGTAGTCGAGCTTTCTGTACGAACAGCTGGTTTTCATCTTCGCAATAAGTTGAGGTCGTGAATCGTGACTTTATTTCCGGAACTTTCGAGCTTTCAGCGTTGCGTTCGCGACATATTGGGCGACACAGGCAGAACGAAAAATTAGACAGGCTATTAACAAAACGAAAAATGAGAAATATGCGTTGATAACACGGTGTGATACGAAAAAAAGAATTCATAGTGAGGGAAAAAACGTACTCTTGAAGCACGGAAGTCTCACTATTCATACTGTTGAGGGTTCTATGGTCAAATTGTATAATTCAAAAAATTATAATGGGAGAGGCACGAATGCCAAGATCAAAAAGTTGAATTCAATGAATTCTACCTTTTGACCTTTTTACGAGTTCCCATACATACTCGAAAATGTTTTGATTTTTAAGTCGAAACTACAGATTTAAGTAGTTTGGTAATGTCAGCTGTCGATCTTAGAACTGTGTACAAAAATTGGGAATTTCGCAGTAGGTCAAATTTAAAAAAAAAGTCAATTTTTCGAAAACCCAAAAATTTCTATGAGATTCTCAACAATCATCGAACATATTCTCAAAACTTGGCAAAATCTTCATAAATATTTAAAAATTGTTTTGAGTGCTGTGCAAAGTTTCTTATGAGAATTCGCGAACTATAATTATTTAAATTGAAATACGTTTCCGAGATTTTATATTTCCATATTCACTTTCAACTTGTTTCAAGTTTCGAACTTTTCCCAACTTTTAAATTCATTTTTCAACGAACTTCAATGTTCTATTGCAAAATAGGTAACCCAGATTCTTCTTAGAGATAACGCAAAGACATAAAATATCTCGCGAATCTATTGGCGAAGTCCAGAAAGAATTGGGACGACGATCACAATGAAACGCGAGTTAAGTGCTCGTGAATCGGAATAGAATCACAAAAGAATGAATGTCTCTAAAAAGGACGCATTAACCACCATCGAAACGACAAAGAATGCGTTTTAATAATAAAATAGATAAAATTGCGACCGTGGAATGGCTGTAGGAATTACAAGAAATTTTACCCTGGTGATAAAACGCCATTGTTATCTCGATGAACAATGAATTTGTTGAATTTACGGCAATCTCGGTCTTGTTTTTCGAGCAGTTCAGTCGTAGATTCGTTAATGCAACGGTTTTCGCGAGTTCTTTTCATTTCAAGAGACACTCGAGAATTTACCCGAATCCCATCAACAAATAATTTAATTTTTTTTAATTTTTGCAATATTAATTAATGCTCCGTATTTCGAGCACGAATCCGTTCTTGAACCCTGACTCAGTCTCGTTACATCAAAAAATGGCTGTTTTATACTCGCAGTCAGAATTTTTAAGGGAATGAAATGAATTACAGCGTCGATTGAATCACGGGGAGTTTGAATTGGGATTAATTAATTGCCGAGGTTTGCTTTGAATGTATTTTCAAGAGACTTGAAACAGTTGGTACCTGAAGTAAATTAAGGATGGGGTAGTGAAAGATTATGGCAAATAGCGAGCAGTTTCGTGCAGACGGTGTCTGGTGAGATTAAATCTCCACGCAAAACGCCTCGGGTGCGAAAAGAAAGTTTGCCAGTTTATGAGCAATCGAGTAGTTTCGGGGATTAAAGTGAAGTATCTCCGGTTTCGATCAATTAAGGTCCAATTTCCATCTGGTACTGAAAAGTGGGTGCTTTGAAAAGGGCGTTACTTTTTTTCAAACTTTTGAACTTGGCGAAAAAAAACTCTCAATTACTACATCAAGCTACTTACGGATAATCTTTTGATGAGAAAGTTAGAAAATTGGTTCGCTGGAAGTCGAATGTTGCAGGTACATGGTAAAAGAGAATAAATCCATCATAAATCATATTAAATTGCAGAACCTCAATTATCCAGAAATGTTCTAAAATAAAAATCATTTCTTGCCGATTTTTGGAAGAAATAATCTTCCTCGTCAATGAGAAATTTTTGTTCTATGACGTATCATTCATATTCATAAATCCAAGTCATCACATCTGCAAGTAAAAACTTGAATTGAAAATGCTCGATTCCGTCTGAAGTCCATGTGCAAACGAGTTGAGAGAACGAGGTTTTCTGCAGAGAACCTCGTTCTCTCAACTTGATTTCATATCGAATTCTTTTCATACGTTCCGAGAGTACGCTCATGAATTCCAAAGTATCCCAAAAATACGAAAAAGAATACAAACTGAACGGACTGGCGAGCTCTAAAAAGTGCGAGAGCAGTCACACGGAAAAATGGACGGCCATAGAATATTTCAAAAAGGAATGAAAATGCAAAATGAAAAGCACGAGCTCGACAATGACACTGTATACAGGACGCGAGAGTGCGTAAACGATTTCACGACTGTCGCTGAAATTCATTCGAGCTTGAATCACGACTTTCCGCATCGCGTTTTTCAAAACGAGATTTGATTAAAGTAGCCTGACAAATGCACGGAAACAAGTGTACACGATTGAACATCGCGATCGACTTTCTGACTATTTCTTCATTTTGCAAACCACCCGCCCCCGAATATTTAAAAATATCCATGATTCATGACAATTGCGACTGGTTTCCCGAACAATTTGGATGACCTTTAGAAACGTGTGAAAAACTCGAAGAGTAATAGAAAGTTCTGCAAAGTTCAACAATTTTTCAACATTTAAAATTTTTAAAAAATCTCCACAACTAAACGAACTCCGGAGCTCTCTAACAGAACACGGTTTATTTTCTTGCATTTCGGGAGGCAAAACGCGTCGCTCCAACATACGCTTGGAATGTTCGTTGGATTAAAACGTCGCGGGTACGTTATACGTGTACGGGATAACACGTGAAGTTTCGCGGATTGCATTCATACCGAGAAAACAACTGTATCAATTTTCCAGAAGCGGCTCAACTCGCGAAGATCCAACGCGAGTGGGGTATTAATCAGAACGTTGTGGAAACTTGATAGGTTTCTCGAGGAAGAAAAAGAAGAAAAAACAGAATGAAGAATACGTCTGGGAACGGATGTAATCTTTACGCGATGGAAATACCTTCGGAAATATTTTCTCCGAGATGAGAACAGGAAACATAGGATTTGTTTACGGGAACAAAACACTAGGAGTAGAGTTTGTTGAGTTACTGAGTTGATAATAATGTAGTAAATTAGAGATTTACAAGGAGAGAGCCCTTTTTGAGACCCATTCTTAATTATACTTGGCTGATTGGCTGATTTCAAGTCATTTATGAATTCCAAAATTAAACCACAACAACCATAAATTTCCCATCAACTAAATTTTTGTATCCAGCTTTTACTTTCTTGGTTTTCATGGTGTTTTTGAATAACGTCATCGCTAATGACTTCCAGCCTCGAGACACTGTACTCGACTCAAAAAAATGCGTTTCAGACTTTCTCCTGCGATGATTCAATAAACTTCCCCAACTTCCGCAAGTTCTCCGAGACATTGAGACACGAAATCACGGTACCTTCGACACAGATCGCCATCAGTCACCTATAATAAATTAATCCGATGGAGCTCGGGAGTAAAGTTGCTCGAATCTCGTTCGGGCGAGTTCGGAAGTTGAAAAACGAAATCAATCATACAGCTATGAATAAGTTGGCGCGAGAAAAGTTCGACCCGTCGATAAAACGCGCGAAAATCCGAGTTGGCGAATCTTCCAATGGCGTTATAAATTATCGCGAGTGTAATTCCGTGGCTTTTGGGCGCAAGGGATTAGCCGGGGCTGAAAAATACCGTTTCAATGCTAACGCTTTCCACCTGTCGATAAACTTGGTGTATTTTCGTAGCGGCTGAAAGAAGGCAAAGATTGATGGTCGTCGCGCGGCAATCGATCATCCGCGGAATTCTTGTTTCGATGCGCGTAACGCGTGAACTACATTCAAACTACATCTCGGTATTCATCATTTTCGAGATGACGCAAAAAGAGACAATTAGGTGATACAAGAATTCGACTCAGACCCAAAATTATTATTTGGAGACTGCAAAATTCTCGGAATTCTCAGTTTTCGAGAATTTTGCTACAGTTGTTAGAATTCTCTTTTCCTTCAACTTATACATTCAAGTTTGTCACCTTGCGGATTTAGGATTTCACGAAAAATTTATCAAAAGTTGAATATATTCCTCCCAAGCATCATACCCATTTCCCATGCTCAAATCAGAGAAGAAACTTGAGGAATAATTCAATTAGAGCTGGTGAATTTATTAGATCAAGCTTTTTCTTCAAAGGAATCGTCAGACACTCGAGTCTTCTTCATGATCAAAGGAACCTCGCTTAATTTCCCCGCGGAAATCTTTCGAAAAAGAATTGCGTTTTTTTGGCGAGCCGGCTTTCGACTCCCGCTCGCATCTGCACGTAACTAATACACACCGCGTGCCACGAAGCCACTTTGGTATTCCTCGCAAACGTTTCCTTGACGTCACGCGGAATTAGCGGTGTTGCCGCCTTGACGAGAATTCTCTGTACACGAGGTTCGATCACGAAATCCCATTCCTTGCATTATGAACGCGTTACGCATATGCGCGAACGGTGACGAAATTCAGTGACGATAATCGATATCATTCGTAATTGCAAATTATGGACGTCAGATGTTCGTGTGAGATTCTTGAATAACAATCCAGAGAATTATGGGTGGATTCCAACATGGTCAAAGGTTGATAACTTTCATAATGTTTAGCGAAATTCGGAAACTTGTTTCATGCTTTTTTTCGAAATGACTGATTTTGGAAATTGGTTGTTTCATCGTAGGATTTTTTCCCTTTGGCTTCGTGTTACCTTATTCGTTCTCTGAGTCCAAACAGTAGTTTTTACTACGCCCAGGTTACTAAATTTATTCAGTAAAATCGACTATATTTAGTTGGTCCGTAATATACTGAATTTATTTCGTAATTTTCACTACATTTTAGTTGTTCCCCTTTCAGTTTTTTTTCAGCGCAGATTTTTTCCGATCGAGATAAAGCTATCGGCTCTACTTGGGTGAGTCAATAAACGACGGGATTCGATTTCAATTAGTGAGATTCGAACAAACAGCAACGGCGGGGGGGAGGGGGGAGGGGCGCATGTTGGTGCCCCCGCGAACGGACAGTTGAGCCGAAAAACTGGCGCGATCTTCGGGTAATGAATTCGTCATTATCACCCGAAAGTATGTGTCGCGCGTTATGTACTGTGATTCGGATTGCGTGGGCACGCATCTGCGCACATATTTGCGGAGTCGTGCAATCGCGAGGCAGATTCGTTGGATTTCGTCCCCAATTTCAGATCGCGCAAATACGTGTTTGCCCAAACTGCTATCAATGCGGGACGAAGATATTGAAATTGCCGGTGACAGGGTCGCTTCGGCATTGACACGATGCGTTTTGGAAAATGACTAGAGGAAATCTGAAAATGAAATTATTTTCCACTTGTATCCGTGAAAATTCATTCACCCGGAACGGTTTTTGAATGTTTTCGAAAATTGAAAAAGTTTTTTATACTGCCCAGAATATTCAGTAAAAATGACTAACAACAGGTAAATTTATAATTCCGAGCGAACATCGGAAATTAAGAGCACAAAACTTTTTAATCTAAAATCACCTCTATTCAGTTTCCAACTCCAGAAAAAGGCACCCCGCATATTTCAGTCTCAGATTTACGCGAGGAATCCACAATTACCGAGATTGGTGTCGACTTCGGGACACTGTATTTTCGGTTAGAGCGGAGCTTTGTCAGCGCAAAGTTCCGGGGTAAATTACGGCCTTAATTCGCGCCTCGTTCGCGTATCCGGGTATTTGTTTTTACCGGCGATGTTATTGAACGCGGTAAAATATTCCCAGCGTGCCGGACAGTTGAGAGAATTAATTACTCCCATGCTCGTGCTTGAGACTGGGAGTCATTTTTGCCGGGAGTTTAATCGCCGTCCCGGGGGCGCCGTTCCCGGGATGAACAAAACGCCGCATGCGAAGAAGTAAGTGCCCCGTGGCAAATCTGAAAGCGTGCGACTTCATTTTGTACAGGCGTTGTGGGGCTTGTACAAATTAGTGCCGGTGAAGTGAGAATCTATCACGTTTTTTACTTGCGATGATTTTTTTAGAGCTTTCGTGTAAAGAATGACTATATTTCAATCGAATATTCATAACAAACATGAAAAATCAGTTTTATGTACAGCTGAACGTCGATCGAGTAAACTTCGATAGAGTGCTCTCGAATCTACCGTGAAGATTTCGACAGCGATAAGGCTCCGAGTTTCACAGCAGAAAGTGAATTCCAGAATCCTGGAAAGTCATTAATGCTTTGTTATTTTGGGTTTGGGTCCCTCGAGGTTTCTACCTGATGGTGTTTCTACCCGTCTTATATATGTATATGATAAATGTACATGATATGATATATATATATATATATGTATATATGTATATGATATATGTATATGATCAGTCCCAATGCACTTTGTGTGTAGAAAATGGATCTTCGGGATACACACGCTGATTTAATTGGTTTCGAGAACTCCAGTCAAGTGTTCATTACGTGCAACGAAAATTTCGATGGATGCGAATAATAGAGGTTGGTTTTCGAAACATGAATATATCTCGAAAAAGATACCAAGCGTATTAGGTTTTTCTATTCATATGAAAAAGTTGTGTAATTGGTACTCACTTTTCACGTGGAACGGAAATTTTCGAGTGCAGCGGGAAGGATGAGGAAGTTTTTATTGCCCTGAAATTATTCGTTCCAGAATTTTCGACGATGTTACATTTTTCATGTGGATTAATATTCTTGTTACATAACCTAGTTTTCGGAACCCATTCGAAGTTGTAGATTATAGAAGTTTCGTAAGTTCATTCGTGCGTGGATATTCAAGTATCGAGGGCGCGGTGGAGAGTGTTTGAATACTCAATGTTTCAAACATATCTCGACTGTTTTGCAATTTGAACCTGTTGTCGTTTTTGTCCCAACTTTTATGCTGTGATTACTTCAACTACTTGTGATTTTGTCCCAGATTCACCTACAACATTCCCAATAATTTTTTTTAAAAAATCATTCATCTTTATAAGATAGAACTGAGTCATCAGCTTGTAGTTTTCCATTTTGTTAAAATTAATGTTCGATGCCTACTTCGGACAACTTATTTTATGAGTCCGTAATAAACATTGTATCAATTTTTCTCCCTCCAAAATTAGGCACGCTGTTACTTAAGGCACGGTAAATTGCTGCCCCGAAAAAGATCGAGGGTAGAAAAATGGCCTTGTTGCTACCTATCGCATCGATCATGCCCGTCGCGATCAGAACGTTGGCCATCCTTTTATCTTCCGCCCGGCATAATTGCTAGCAAGGGCGACCGAACGACTTTGCGAGCTACACTTTTCAGCCCTTCCGATAAAACCCTGCACCAAATTACGCGCTCCAATTTCCAGAAAATTGTGAGGGTCTCTTTCCATCGCTTCAGTTCGGGATGCCCTTTGCCCCCTTCTATTCTGAGGAATCCATTTTTTTCTCTACTTATTTGTAACTTCGTCAAAACCTTATGAGACCACTTCTTTTTTACGACCTCTTGAAAAACTCAGGAGATTATACTTTTTTATGATGAGCACCTTATGCAAAAGTTGATCGTGTAAAATGTGTAGACTTTCAAGTATTTCATTAGGCAGATTTTATGAGATTTCAAGGTTTTTGAAAGGTTTCAAGAAAAAGGAAAATTGAAAGTTTACTTTGAACTATGTAGACACATTCTGTAACAATAGAAATTATATTTATTCTAAGGTTATTGAAAACAGAACTTTTTCAAAAATCTTAATTAAGAATCTGATTCAAAATAGAACTGGAATGCTCACACTTGAATAATTGCAAATAATTGATGACTAATTGATGATGAGTTGGAAATTTAAAAGTTGATGAAATAAAATTTATCGTCGAAGAAACTTTTTCTGTCACTTTTTGCGTATTCAGAAAAAAGTTATCATTAGTAAAGTTTTACTTATTTTTGAGTGAAAATTCACTCATCTAATGAGTAGAAATCAGCTGATCTCATCAGTGAATATCTCCCAAAATTCGCGAGTAATCATCAACTAATTTGATTCGTCAGTATTTACTAATCAAATATTCAGTATTTACTAATCAAGTATTAATTCATTAATATTAATATAAATAATAATCAAGTATTTACCAATCAAATTATCAAGTATAAGTCACTCTTCCAATTAGTGAGTTTGCACTAATTTGTAGTGGCTCATTTTTCTTTTCTTCAGTTAGTGATTTTTGAGTTATAATTAATGATTTCCTACCAATTCAACCTAAGAGAGAAGTGTACTTATCATTCGTGTAGATAAAAATCCCGAAAACACGTTCGGAAATGAAATAACAATTTCCAGAGCCTTTGAAAATGTGACCGCGATAGAAAGCCTGCACGAACGCTAGTCGCAGAACGTAAATTCGTTCGTTGCGTTTAATCTTGGCTTAACGTGAGTAACGGTTTTGTAGCGCTATTTTTCGTACACGTATTTAGGTCTGCATTTTCGACCCGTTTAACGTTACTTTTAAATGAATTTATCGCGACCCTTTAATCATCTACCTCCCGAGATATTATTAAATTCTAACTAGAATCTTTACTGTATTATAATTATAACGCGTCCGATATATGTATATATCCCATAGCTGGTTTAATTATCATCTCGCTGGCACATCTAGATGAAAGTTATTAGGAAATTTTCACTGTTTTTTGTGTGCTTTGTGCTTGTTACGTAAATCATTTTGTTTGTTTAACAGAACGTAATAGAAATGATCATATTACATGGGTATATTTCATCTAATTAGTGTGGGAACGTTTCGTTTTTTTCTCTTTTTTTTCGATTTAAATAATGTTTTTGTTGAACAGCATCAATTCTAAACCCTCTACTTTCTTTGAGCATATTTTCTTCGTCACTTTGATGTTGCAAAAATCGACCATGGACGCACGGCAAATTGCATAAAAGACTTTTGCCGGACACGTAATATGATAAGGAGATGAATTTTCTCTCGAAGTGGATGTTTTCTATCAGACTTCGTATCAGGAAAAAAGAATTCGCGTCATTCCTCGGGGCGCATACGCTGCATGAAATTTACGGTAAACGAGTTCAGTCGATATTTTCAGTTCCGCACAAGTAACATGTTATGTGAAATAAATACTCGTTCAAAATGTGGCCCCCTTTTGCAACTATTTCATTTTCTTAGAATTCAACTTTCAGGAATATTGTTCAATTGAATTTGGAATTGAGAAAACATGACAGATTGAGAATAGTTGGAAAGTAGATATTTTTGGATCAAAGTGCGAGAGTCCAAAAACTCAAGTCTCAGAATTATTGGAATTATAGAATTTTCGTTAAAAAAAATTCCGGGTTCTTCGAAAAAAAAGCGATAACCAACGTTATACGTATGAACACTCCTTCCGCTACTTGAACAAGTTACTTCAAATAAAGTTGAAACAACTCGAAGAAAATTAATTCGTTTCAATGTCCAGTATTTTTTTCTCAAAAGGAATCCACTATTTCTCGTGGCTTGAAAAGTTTCTTCCGGCGACGAAAAAATGCTCCGAGTTCGTTTAAATACACAAGTCCGACGAAGTTTAAAAAGCTCGCGAAGCAAGGAAAACGACGCCGTCCCCGTAATTGTGCGTTTGTTTGTTTTTGAGCTCGAGTTTTCTTTGACAAAGTTACGTCTGAGGCTGATGATTGCTTTCCCCGTATTTTCAGGAAATTAAAAATCCTTTTAATCGAGTTGATGAAGTTCTGGCGAGTAATGAAAACCCTGAACTCATTCGAACTGCTCCCGACAACACGAAATTCGTTAACGAGAAAATGAATTTTTCTCGATACTTTTATTATACTCGCTCCGGGCTTTGCGTCATTCCCTCGCGTTTCATCTCTGAGATCATATTTTCCTTCGTTATAAATAGTTTGTGCGCTTCAAGCATTGTATCTCGTTTGGGAAGTTTTCTTGATTAATTTCATTTTCTGAAATGAAGAAAGCTGAAAAAAAACTGTAAAAAAATTTTTTCTCTGTTACATGTCTGCCATTTTTAGGAATTTTCGAATTTTCGAAAAAGCTCGTGTTTGAGCATAGCCAACTTAACAACAATTGAAGACACTTTTGGTTTTTTATGTATGAGGCAACCAAAATCTCAAACTCTTGCCAGAAAGTCGACTCTTACGTTTTGGCAGAGGCATGGTCAAGGACACTTCAAGGTCGCTATTGTTGAGAAAAAAATTGTTATTTTTCATTTTTTTGGAGTTGAAGGATTTATCAATAAAAGGCAAAAAACCATTCTTCCTTCTATATGCTCGATAAATTTTTAGAAACGTTATGAAAATACTTTGGAAAATTGTCCTGAATTTCTGTGTTATTCAATTACGAAATAATCCAAAAATGAAGACTACCTCATTATATCCTCCACTGAACTTGATTATTCTTCCAAACCCTACAGGTTCGATAAAAAGCAACGTTGAAATTCATACCATCCCCGTGCGGGATTTTTCCCTTAACGCTGGTTTATCGGAAAATGTCCCGCTTGCTTCGGAAAACGGCCCTAAATTTTCCCTAAACGCCGATCAGATCGCGAGCTGATGGGAAGACGGTGGAAATCGATTGTTCGTTTTTATTGAAGGTGGAAAATGCGGATGTCGCGGCACATCGCGTCTTTCAGAGAAAAGCGGATGTGAGGCGACAACCGACTGCGCCCTCGTAAGCTTATTTATCGCGTCACGGTGGATTTGAATTTCAATGATACCGCTCTGTTGTGCCGGAATCTTCGCGGCTGCCGACTCGCATTATACCGCGAATGGTGTTTACAAACGGCCGAAAGTCTTGCACGGGCAAACAAATGGTCGGTGAAAATTTACCCTTCCACAAAAATGGAAATGAACGGAATCTTGAAGGAAGAAAGTAACATTAAAAATTAAATGTTGATTCAGTGTCATTTGAATAAATAGAGAAAAATGAATCTTCTAAGATGAAGTGTACAAACAATATGAGTTGTCAATCAATGGACGTTTATCGTAGTACAATTAGATAATATAATGAATCATTATTCGAAAATTGACTTGACGTTCAAGGGAAAGTGGATGTGTGTTTCCTAGTTGATCGGAGGTCTCAGAAATGACCTCTGTATCACCCCTTTAGTCTGAAGAGGCTGTCAAGTGCATCATTGTCGCGGACAATGATGCACTTGACAACTGGATGATTTCGTCAGTATTGGCCGAAAATTAGTATGATTCAAACCACTGTATATTTCGGAAAGTTGAGAAAATTTCAATTTTGCGAGGTTGATAACTTTTTCTGACTGAATGAAAATTGTACGTAGAAAGGTTTCAAAGTCTGGCTCCGCAAAATGTTCGGTGGAAATTAATGCCTTCTTTGTATGCAAGTGTACAGGATATGACCACTGTTCTGGCATCTATTTTTTTTCTTCTTTTTTTTTTTGTGTAACGTGGATAATGGAAAAATGCGGGAATGGGTCGAGATGAACAGAACGCGATGAAATGGGGCATACTTTGAATGAGAATTTCAGACTTTCATTTATACCTGGTATTTGTGGAAGAAAAAACTAATGGAAATGTGCGATATGGGAAATGGGGGAATTGTGTCCTGGAAAATTTCGTACAACTATGACTTTTCTGATATTCTATACAGAAAAAGTAGGTATGACAGGTTGAATTACGATCGTGTATTTTGGGACAGTATTAACTGGAATGAACTGTTGATTATAGTTGTAAGAGTGAATTTGTTCGCTATGATTTTTAATTAAGATTACTTGTACTGCATGCTTTTTTTAGCTGTTGGGTTATGTTATATCCCTTAGGAGAACGGAAGATGAGTTAATTGAAAGTCAGATTTTTAATGGAGTTTTTTTACGTCATGGGAACTCCGTCGTAGAGGGTTGAAAATTATAATTTCGTCGGCTAGAAAAATTCCCTCATCCATCGCGTTTGCTTTCGGTGATCGAAGTTGTTAATTATGTGTTCTTTTATAACTCTCCTGGGATGAAAAAAGTTTTTTTTTACATCACGTAGTAATTAACATAGAGAAATTGCGCTGCAGAAAAAGAAAATCGAAGTTTTGATACTCACGTAGCATAAATATTCTCTAAATCTGGAATCTAAAATTTTTAATTGAATAATCAGAACAAGTTAGACACTCATCAATAATTATACTTCGAATTATAAACTGAGAAGAGACTCATTTTGAGATTTTTGATTCAGAAAAAAAGCGAAATGTCGGATTCCCGAACTTCTTGAATTTCATATTCATATTTCATCAAGCATAGTCAGATTGAAAAAATTATCCTATCTCAAGAAGAGGCGATATGATATTGATAACTTTCTTGGAACTGTCATTATTTTGTTAAAATCAGAATTATTGGTCGTTTCCGATGACCTTTTTTCCCGTAGTTTCTGTCTCTACCAAAATGTGTAATCATCAATAAGTAATAATCTAATGCATGATTCAGTTCCTGAAATATACATACGATTCCAAAGAAGCGCTTTTCGACCTTTTTTCGTTACAAAACTTTTATTCCAGTCAATGATTAATGGCCCGCACTCGAACTAGAACAATCCGACGTCCTTTCAACCTCTTGAAAATCCGGTCAAAACCACCAAGTTTCTCTCAATTACGCTCACGTGAAGTTCTTGAATTACAATAATGGCAGTGCGTTGTAAACATGACAACGTCATTAACCCGCGCACAAAGTTTAATGCTCTTTGTGTAATGAACGAATCGAACCGTATCCAAATTCCTCGTTACCGCAAAAAATCGTCATCACACGTGGTTCGTACTTCATTCTTTATTCAAAAAACAGCTTCGAATGAATTTAGAAGAAAAGCACGTGTTGTAAGTAAAACCGCGAATGAAATAAATTTTTAGCGTAATCTTCGTGATGGAAAGAAAATTGCCAGAAAATACTGACAAATGTCAAGATACTCCGAATTTTCGAAATCCTTCAGCAACAAAAATTTTGAGAGTTTGTGGAATTTTCCAAAAAGTCTTTTTCAATATCGTAAAAATTTTTTCGAAATTCTTAAGTGTTTCTCTATACGTCTCACGAATTGAATGCTTCATTTAACAATTAATGTCACTAAAATTCTGGAAAAGAAATTGATACGTCACAAAACCCGATTCGTGATGAAATACCCTTCATATCCTCCTTCCCTTCAGCTCCTAGTGCATGAAACTTTTCTGCTCGTTGTCCAACGAACAAATCGAATGCCATCTACATTTCTGGTAACTGCAAAAAACCGTCATTACACGTCGTTCGTATTTTAATCCTCGTACAGAAAAAAGTAATTGCGAAAGGAGTAACTGCGAAAGCAATTTCCAAAGCCTGTTGAAATGGCGAATGAATCGAGGGGGCGGGAAGGGGGATTGGAGATAACGAAGGTCCTCGGTGTGTAACGAGTTTTAAAGAAATCCCTTGAAAACGAGAAAGCGTCACCGAAAATAAAATCGTTGCCCGTGGGATTGCAGGATTACGTAAAAGCATGCGGGAACTTGACAAGTGTTTAATGAGAGCGGAACGCAGTCATCGGGTGGTTTTTTTTTTTTTCATTTTATCCCTTTGTGCGAAGCGACGTTTCTACGTTTCCGCGCGTCAAAGTACTCGCGACGTTTTTCGCGTAAAATTTTATGGAAGCTTTGACAAAAAAGGGGATGAAGTTAGATGGAGAGGGGGTGTGAAACGAGCAGACAAAAAAACCGGCGACGCATGAAGATAGTGGAAACGAAGAACGAAAGTTCGTTTTCTCGCGCTGCTTTTTTGTCGCGTAGCGAGAAGGGAACCACGTGATTATCGTGGACGTCATTTGATGTTGCAAATGATTTTTTAGATACAAACTTTGCGATTTGATTTTTGATTCGTCGAATACTTTTTGTTCAAGAATTATTGATAGATAGCATATGAATTGTGCTACGTGACACATACTTTTCTGGTTATGAATTCATTCAAAATTTCTAAGAACTTGATTTAATTGGTGATTTATTTTTTTGTTTCAGGTGAGTATCATTACTTTTGGAAACTCTGGGTACATTTAGTGAGTATGCAGCACGAGTTGAGTTACTTCTAATAGTTACTCGAATAGTTACTTTGAACTCATTTAAAGTCGGTCGCTTTTTCACTTTGTAGCACAATATTCCACTCATTGCCATTCTCGACGTGAATTTTTGGTCACTGTAAAGATCAACAATGGCGAGAACAAGTCGCCATAGCTCATTGGGGAAATATGTATCTCGACTGGCCGTATTTTGATTTTCCCGAAGTCGCGCATTTTTCTTTGCCGCATGACTGGAGCGCAAAAGATTTCCATGAATTACGTCGCGACCCGTTTTTCTTTCCCCTTCAAACGAATCGAGTTATCTTCATCCGTGTACGTGCATGTGGAATCCCTTTTCAGGTAGAATTTAATGGATACCGGCACACTGGAACGAACGCAAAACTTTGACGCGGCCATTCATAAATATTGCGAAAAGATAGGTCGCCGGGAAAACGGGGAAATTACTGCGTTTCCCGCGTTGCGAATTCCACTTGTTTCATCGTGTTTTGCAATAATTTCGGTTTTAAAGAGCGTAATCACGCGAGTGTCTCGCTTTACGATGCGAAACTGGGAAAGCTTTTTCGTTGATGATTTTTTATGGGATTTTTAAGTTGTCCAGCGACATTGACTTAGGAAAATTCAGTGATAAAAATATGGAAATGTTCCGTTTTCTATTGGTTATTCGTTAGTTGCGGAATTGATTCAGTAGATAACGTTCGATAGTATTGTTTGTTATTGTTTCCGAAAATATTTATTTAGGTATGTGTTTATAATTTATATGCATAACAGTAATTTTTTATTGCAATATGGATTACTTTTTAGGGATATTTGTGGGAAACTGAAAATGATTACAAGTAGTGAAAACTATATGTGGTCATACAGCCATAGGATGTCAGAAAATTTTCTATTTCGTTGACAAGTTCAATAAATTCAGAAGTTAATTCTGTTTTTCAAGAGTACCAGCAATCATTCCAACTCTTCTACTATATAGTAGAAAATCCGTCAAGTGTAGAATTTTTTATGTCGAGAAAACCTAAAAAAATATTCAAAGTAGTTCAAACCTCGTGTAGTTAGGCAATGATAGAACTCGAGCCGAATTTTCGAGAAAAAAGTTCAATTTCTCAGCGTAAGGAAAACTTCTATGGTATCTGCATAGTGTTTTAATTCTCGTAAATAGCAGACTTTCAGTGTGTTTTGCAATTTGGTCATAGGAGGAAGTTCTAAGCGATGGGAGGTCTAACGCTAGTGGCAGTTGCGAAAATGTGGTAGTGATGTTAAGTATCCTCGTTGCGGAGAACAAACTTGTCGAAGTGACGGTGTAACGTTTGGTATTTCTAAGATGTGGCTTACGTAACTATATACAAGGTTGCTAGCTCTACAGCGCAACTTCCTGCAGTAGGCACTTTCGAACACTCGCTGCTACTACGACCCTTTACTGCGGTGCGTACATTTGAGTTATTTCAGGCATCTCATGCCTCGTTCCTCTGTAACTGATCAGTAATCTCGACATTCCGTACCTAGTTTCATGAAAGTTCGTCATCTCACGACGCAAGTTTTAGAGAAAATGCCCTTCCAAAAGGAGTTCATTATTTTTAGACTTTTCGACGTACTGTGCTGAGAAAAATT
>JAPYZK010000704.1:0-23345 GCA_030522785.1 Platygaster equestris
ATAAAAAAAAACACAGACAAGTTCATTTGGGTTCATTTAGTCAAGTTTATCGTTCGCGTTGGTTCGCATTTCGCAATCGTTCGAATCGCAGCAGTTCACAGTCCAAGTTGATCAAAGTCAGTCAAAGTCCAACCTTTACCAAACATTTACGACAATCAAATTGCATTACATCATTTGTGAACAGTCAGTTACCTTCGAACTTACAAAAATACGAAAGTATTAGAGAAGTGGAATCATGATTAAGGTAAACAACATTCATACTTGATAATGAAAATTGTAAATTTCCTAACTTTAGGAGGTAAATGTCTAGAATAGGCACTTTTCCGAAAAATGACATAAAAAAATTGTGTTTTTTTTTCAAAATATGCCTTTTTTTGAGGAGAACACGAATCCGTTTACGGAAGACAGATTTTCAAACAATATAGTTGTTTATAAATAAATAAGTGTGGTGACGAGTGTACTCAATTTCAGTGAACAGTAGTCTAGAACGTTGAAAAAAGGTAATATAAGTCACTAAAATTGTTTGTTAGACTTACCCAGACTTACCGTTTGCGATTTTACGATGTAAAAATAGTCAGTTTATTGAAACCTAATGAAAAAAGTTTCCGCACAAAGTAAGGTTATGTTGAAATGTTTTGACACGTGTAGGTTCAAATCGATGGAATAGCCCATCGATACTATCGATGTGGTGATCGATACCTTCTACAATACTGCAAATAACCTTACAATTACAAATACTATCGTCTAGTTTGTGTGTAAGTGTATAATACGCGTTCCCTAGAGAACTAACCTAACCCTAAATTTAATGTCAATCATATATGTAATACTTCTATATGTATTAGAGAGCCAAAAAAACAACAAAAAAGTGCTTAGTTGTTGTTAGTTAATATGTTGTTGTTTCTTTGGCTCTTTGATTCACAATGTCTATTGACAATAAATTTAGGGTTAGGTAAGTTCTCTAGGGAACGCGTATTATACTTCCACACAAACTAGACGATAGTATTTGTAAGTGCAACATGAAGGTATCGATTACCACATCGATAGTATCGATGGGCAATCATTGAGATTTGAGACTACACCTGTCAAAACATTTTAACATAACCTTACTTTGTATGCTAACTTTCTTCATAATGTTTCAATGAATTAACTATTTTTATATCGTAAGTCTGGCTGAGTCTTACAAACAATTATATTAACCTATATTACCTTCTTTCGACGTTTCGGACTTCGCTCCGCCGAAATCGAGCACACTTATCACTAGTCACTTTTGTTAATGCATACACAATTTTATTGTTAAAAATCCGTCTTCCGTAAACGGATTCGTGTTCTCCCCAAAAAAAGGCATATTTTGAAAAAAACAAGAATTTTTTAATGTCATTTTTCGGAAAAGTGTCTATTCTAGACATTTACCAAAAAAAAATGAGGATATTGATTGGAATTATTATTCGATGAAATTAATTTTTCACTTCGTCCGGTTTTCACCAGTACTTCGCGCATTCCAGGGGTTTATGATATTTATTCATTTATTTCATGCATTCATTTATATTGGATTTTAGATACTGGTTTTTTTTTAACTGAGAAAAAATGTAAGGAACAAATCATCGGTTTTTCACGGTTTTTCGATGCCGCCAGGAATTCGATTGAATTAACAACAAAATCTAAGAATGGAGAATTTATTTTTTTTTTCGATTGGAAATTAATTTGAAAAAAAGTTCTCAATTTTCCGGAAGATGAACATTTGTTCAAAAACCTGACACAAACAATTAAGAGTAAGAAAGCATACAGTATCAAAAATTCCATATTAAATTTATTTTTACGTTTACACTGCGAAAGCAGTGCTACCAAAAAGATGAATTAGACTGGTTCTCTACGGAGCTCATTGCCAACTCAAACTTGATACAAAGCACTCTAAAATTCAGTTTATTTTCCAAATAAAGATAACATTACGTAACGCCGTTGATGACCCCTCCACCCCCCATGTAACACTTCGTAACAATTCGTATCACTCCCCCCTCCCGCCAAGCGCGTTACGTAATATGTGAACGGCCCCTAAACTAATGCGATGAACCACGCGCTATTTACGTCATTTATTTCGTGATCATTTATTCTGTGATCGTGTGGCCAAATATTACGGAATCTTGCATAGGGATGGGGTGGTGGTCAAAGTGTACATGAAACGTTGAATGTAATTGTGAAGTCCCGAATTAATATTCATGGAATAAATATATTGGAGCCGCACATTTCAGTCTCTAAATTTGTTCCGTTGTCAGTTCAATTACTGTGATTCTAACCCGGGTTGCCATAGTAATAATACACAATATGTGCATAAATATTGTACACAACCACATACAAAGAAATATTTTCGGAAATTATCAAAAATCCTACGAAGTAACATTACCGAACATGCAATACGCTATATGTTTTAGGGTTTGGTAACAATAGTCACAGGAGGCGCTTCTGGTCTTGGTCGAGGAACTGTCGAACGCTTCGTGCGAAATGGAGCAAAAGTCGTTATTGTTGATTTGCCCTCTTCCAAAGGCGCTGAATTGTCCAATGAGCTTGGGAAGTCTACGATTTTTTCTCCTGCAGATGTAAGTTCATATTGAAAATTTTCAACAATTTGCGCGTTTTGGGATAAGGACGAAAATTTCGGCACATACGAAACTTACCAAATCTGAAAAAGTGAATGAACTTTAAAAAAAGTTGGCCACATCTTGATTAGAAACTAAAATTTTCGTATGTGGCGTGGAATGAGGAATAGTATATCGTGTGACTAGTGACAAAAAAAGGAGATTCCTCGAGCGTGGATATTGCCGCACGAGCGTAGCGATTGCGGTTTGTGACGAGCGAGCTCGTTCCAAATAGGACCAACAATAGATGATCGCCTAAAGTGACCCTAAAATCCCCGTTGTTTATAAAGGACCTGGGAAATAAATATTTTGAGGGCTGCGAAACAAAACTCTGAACACTGGTTGAAGTTTGAGTCGAAGGTTCATTGAATATAATCTTCGCTATCTAAGTTTAGGTTTCTTGTCAATTATTTGATTGCTAGTTCTTAGATTTATTCCATTCTGCTCTCTTAATATTATTCATTTCTAATAAGTTCTTAAACTTACGCTTGACAATGCGTTTCGATTATTTATTCATTCATTTTTTTACTGGCTCATTATTCGTGTTACTCTTGTTTATTTCGTACATTTTTATGTCTTTCATTTGTGACTCGTATTCTATAATTCTCTTTCAATAACTCTCATTTCGTAATTCTCCTTCAATAACTGACTCATGTTGGCCCTGACCTTCCTGACTATTTTCCCTGTTCATGAAATATCCTCTTGTTCGCGTATTTCGCTATGAATCCCTTTTATTTCAATAGAAGTTATATCCAATTTCTCTATCGAGGTGGAAATTCTTTTGTCTTTCGAATTTATCGCATTTCAACGAAAGGTTTTGTAACTTGAATGATAAACCTGTATTTCTCACTTTCAATAAGGTGCTTGCACATTATGTTACATTAAGTTACGAAAAATTTTATTTTACAATTACTCAAGTAAACTTTTTTTTAATTTATTCAGGCATCGTGACGGGCGTGAGTTACTTTTTTCCGAAATTTAAGTGAAAAATAGCTACAGCTTTTTTTTCGTGCTGACTTAAAGAATTCTGACTATAAGTACATTGCAAATTTTTCAAAAAGCCACATTGAAAAAAATTTTTGTGGTGTGACGTAACGCAAGACCACCGCCCACCCATCCCCTTTGTAACACTTAATCACAAATGTCTGACTCCCTTTCCCCCCAAACTTGTGACGTATTATATGGATGACCCCATATCCGTGAAAATAATGATGCTTATCGAAATCGAAATTTGAAACGATAAAAATCATACCTCAAAACCTCAAAATCTACAATAATTACGATTAATCTAGGTCACTTCGGAAAGCGACATGAAAGCAGTACTAGAAGCAACGAAATCCGAATTTGGGAGGCTGGATGTGCTGGTAAATGCGGCGGGAATCGCTGTGGCCCAAAAAACCTACAATTCCAACAAGGACAAAGTCCACGAACTTTCGGATTTCGAGCGCGTCGTGCGCGTGAACCTTCTGGGAACGTTTAATGCGATACGCTTGTCTGCGCAGATGATGAACAAAAACGAGCCGAACGAAAATGGCCAGCGGGGTGTCATTGTCAACACTGCAAGCGTCGCTGCGTTTGAGGGACAAGTAGGACAAGTTGCTTATTCGGCCAGTAAAGGTGGGGTCGTAGGAATGACCCTGCCAATTGCCCGCGACCTGGCAAACGATGGAATTAGGGTTTGTACCGTTGCCCCTGGCCTGTTCGATACGCCACTTCTGCAAGGGCTGCCAGAGAAGGTGCGCACCTTCTTGATATCTTCCGTTCCGTTTCCCAAGAAATTTGGCAAGCCTGATGAATATGCGCAGTTGGTACAGTCCATCGTCGAGAACCCGATGCTTAACGGGGAAACTATTAGGCTAGATGGTGCCCTCCGTATGCAGCCCTGATTCGAGCGTTGATACATTGATACATTCACTCTTCGTAACTTTCTTATAAAATCTCATACAATTATACAACGGGACAGTTGAACAATGTGTATATATCATACAGTTTGTACTATTCATGTACTATTTTTGAGAATACAATTTTTTCAATGGTTTGTTGCAGAAAATTTGTGTTCATCACTTAAGCACGTCTAAATGATATTCTGAAATTACTCAGAAGTAGACGGCTAGTCGAGAATTTTTGTGTCCACTGATATCAACTGTAGTCACATCAATAAACGCGAACAAAATCAGTCCATTTTTTATAGCAATTTTATTCGACAAACACAAATATCATAGGAACCCTGTGCTGAAACGTAGAACTTCGTCTTCATCGTTATAAAAAGTTATAAAAGAATTGCATATAAATTTTCTGTGCATTTGATTTGAAATCTGATAAACAATCGTTCATTCCCAGTGAACCTGTTAGCTCACTGTGAGCTTTAAACTACCGGTCTACTGTGAGCTCACATATGAGCTGGCTTTGAGCTCATGGGGAACTAACAATGCTAACAATTATCGGATTTATAATAGTTTAACAGCTATTATCAATGTCAATCATTGACGCATCAACAATTAATTTCAGGATATCCTTTTTTAATAAGCTTCAAATCAATTTTTGTTGAGGATTTTCCAGGGATGGACACAAGAAGACACACATGTTTATAAAACAATTATTAGGTTTATTTTGAATCTTCCAGTTCCACGAAAATATACGTTAACTTGAATTGTAATTTTTACTGGATGAATTTCGCGTACTTTAACTCTTTTTGGGACTCAACGATTCAGTCTGATTTTACGGATCCCTAAACGTTAATCGCAGCACACTGCCAGGTTGGAGCCCCGATCGCTTCCCCAAATACAACCTTTTCGCTTCGACGTCTCAAAAACGAGTGTCCTCGCATGGCCGGCCATGAGAGGAGCGGGCAAAAAAGTATGGTTTTTTGCCCGCTACGAATTAAAAGTAGGTTTTTTCTACCTCATAGTGAAGCGGACTGTGAAGCGAAGGAAGGAGAGCGAGTATGGGGGGAATAGGGGATAGTGGGGATAGGGAGCACGGCCGCGAGGGGCAAGAGAGAGGGGAATAAGGTATCGCCAGCACGACTGCGAGTGTGTGAGTCGTCGCCCGTATATACATAAGGCAAGGCCAAAATTCTTGTCATACCCCTGATGTTTACAAACAAAAATGTCATTACTTAAAAAAAAACTCTACGGAAACATGGAATTATGTGGAATAAGAGCATAAAATCACGCAGTCTCATCCTGAAGTGATTAAAATGTCACTGGCAAAGGCGAAATTCGTGAAACCAGGTACGAAAATGATATCAACTTTTTATTGGTTGATTTGTTGCATATTAACAAAAACTATTTTCATCACTATAACTTTGAAACTAATAGTTCGAAATGATTTGTCTGCTTTCGTACTTGATAAATAACATTGTGTTTAATGGGTATAATTATGCAAAATATATTATTTTTTGCAAAACACGCACTGAACAGACACTTCGAGCCCCTAAAATAGCGCATTGAGGACGTCCGTTTACGACCGGCGATTTGGTATTGTACCCATGGTCGTTCCTCAAGTCCTACAATTGTTCTTCAAGCCCTACTTTTGTTCCTCAAGTCCGCTAAAAACAGGAACAATATGGCCCATATTGTTTTGACATTTATAGGTTTGCGGTGCACCGTGTCGCAAATGTCCCCCCTCAATGCGCTGTTTCAGGGGCTGGAAGCCCCTATTCAGTGCATGTTTTGCAAAAAATATTGTTTTCACCATGGACCTGAGGCGTGCTTTTCGGCTTCACACATCGTCTCAGCCCGAAAAGCCACGCCTCAAGTCCTTGATACAAAAATATCTATTTTATCAACATTTTGTAGGCGAGCTCTCTTGGCAAGAAGATAAAACAGACGAAAACGATTCTATTTCTTCGACTTCGTTCGTGTATAATGCTAATTATTCGATTGCGATTAATTTGCAAAGACAAAGACTGCCAATTTTTGAAAATAGATCGCAAATTATCTATTTGTTGGAGAAATTTCAAACGTTGGTTTTGGTTGGGGAAACTGGGTGTGGAAAAAGTACACAGGTCCCACAGGTAATTTGCATATTTTTTGGTTTTGCATTATTTTATCATGATTTCCCTGGCGGCATCAGAAAAACGGTTGAAAATCAATAAATGGTTTTTTTACAGCTTTTTTCAAAAAACTTACCTTAGAAAAATAAAAAAAAATGCTAAACTAAAAATTTTCAAATCATTAATAATACTGAAGTTTTTGATAATTTTTTTAAGTTTTTGTTCATCTTTTATTTTTATTTGCAACTCTTATGTTTTCATTAAGTTATTCCAGTTATCAGATGATATTTACATTAAATTTCCTTGTATCGAATTTCCATAATTTTCATCATTTTTCGATTTTTCTAAAATTGAAAATTCTTGACATTTTACAATATTTTGAAAATTTCCAGTTTTAATAGTGCATTTTTTGAAGCCCTTGACGAAGAAATTGCAAATTTCGTAGGTTGCAGATTTATGAAATTCCTTGAGTTTATAAATTACGAGATAAAACTAAAGATACAAAAATTTTCACAATTACAAAAATTTTCCGAAACTCTGAAGTTTTCAAAATTTATGAATGTATGAAATTGTCAAAGTTCGACATTTATAAATTTTTTTGGGTTTACAAAATTGTATAATTTTTCAAAATTATCACAATGTTCAGAACGATCTTTGAAATCTTTCAGATTATTTAAATTTCCAAAAATTTGAAAACCATTAACTGAACAAATTTGTGGGAATCTTTGAATTTTTATAAATTTTCCACATTTTCATGCTCTTGCAAATTTACGAAATTCGTAAAATTAACGAAATTTCTAAAAATAACAAAATTTTCAGAACTCTCTCGATCAAAAAAAATTCCCAAGTCTGCGATTTCACAAAGTTATTAAAATTTCGATACTTTCGAAAATTTAGAATTTTTAGATATCTTTGGATTTCGATGTTCGTCAAAATTTTCAAATTTCACAGTTCCTTATAAGTTCAGAAATTAGTTGAATTTAGTGAATTTTAAAAAATTCCAAAATTTTGAGAAATATCACCATTGTGAAGAATCTCAAATTTTCCATCAAAACTTGCCAAAATTATTATCGTCTCGCAAATTCTTGAAATTTTAAGAATTCTTCAAATTTGAAGAATTATAAAAACTCCCATTGATTTCAAAATTCGCAAAATTTTCACAATTCTTGAAACCCCGAGCATTGTAACTGTTTTAAAAATCACTTGCAATGTTACAATTTTTAAAATGTTTAACCCTCGGATTGGTCACTCGTACCAATACATCAATCTCTTTGAAAAGTCCAACGTCTGCCCCTTGGGCCTTGATGCGAAATATACTATTCAGCTCTTCTTTCAATGATACGATACGATGATTTTCCAGTATCTTCTGGAAGCTGGCTGGACTTCGCAAGGAAAGGTTATAGGAATAACGGAACCGCGAAGAATCGCTGCGACTTCTTTAGCAAGTCGAGTCGCCGATGAACAAAACTGTCTAGTGGGGGCTGACGTTGGATACGTTATACGCTTCGACGATCGAACTAACGAAACAACCAAAATAAAGGTTCGAATGAGTTTTGTTACTTACATTTTTTCAGGGCGAGTGTTTGAAATACGAGTAAATGTTCAAACACGGAGAAGCACTATTCTCCGGGAATTTAACAGCTTACATGTAAAAAAAAGAGATATTTTTGAGCATTTCTAGAATTGTTACAATTGAAGCACAATCAGAGCTGTCCATTCTAATTTCCAGTTTCTCAATTATGAAAATTGTAAAATAAGATGTCTGAAATCTTTCAAATTATAATGATGAATTTTTCAAACTCTCGTTCGATTTAAGGCCTTAGCCCATGATTTTTATTTATTTCAAATATTTTGGATCATGTTCGATCGATTCAGAAAGTGGCACGAAAGAAATGATATTTTACCTTGATGAAGGACAACCCCGATATCTATGAGTAAACATCAAATTCTGAAAAGTTTACTTTTCACCTTTCTGTTTTTTCTTTCGGTATCATTCATAATCGTAATACACTATGAGTACTGATAGAAATCTTCAACTATTTCAATCAGGAAAAATGAAGGACGTATTCTCCCAAATGTTGCCTATTTTCCAAATTCAACGGAATCAAACTTTTCGACATGATTTTTCAGTACATGACGGAAGGAATTTTGCTGAGGGAAATGATGAGGGATCCACTTCTAACAAATTACAGTGTCATTATTTTGGATGAAGTGCACGAAAGGACTATGCTGATTGACATAATTATGGGATTATTAAAAAAAATCCTCAAGGTTTGAAGTTTTGGAATAATATTGAAAAATACAAATAGTCTGAAATTTTTACGTGCGATAATTGAGATCATAAAATTCAAGTACATGAACTTTTCGAAGGTAAATCGGAATTTCTCCATGTTGAGAATGTTTGCCAGGAACATCGATTTTTAAATGTTTATTCCGCATTTCATAAGAATTACCAGCATGTCACTTCAGGCAGTTGAAATAAATCATTCTGTGTTTTGTTACAATACAATTGATTCACTTGAACTCTATTTTCAGAAAAGAAACAAATTGAAAGTGATAATTTCCTCGGCAACCGTCGATGCTGAACAGTACAGAGATTTTTTTAATCTCAACACAACTAAAGATTCAAAAAAAGACACTTCAACAATTATGAGCGTCAAAGGTCGAACTTACCCAGTTGATATTTTCTACGTTCAAGGTAAGTTCTTTTATTTTATTTATCATGTGGTTACAATTAACTGACGACGGCAAACTTCGGAAGGGGCACGCGATTTGAATACTATAGATGCGTATGAACGAAGGTGTGAGGTATGAACAATTCGTAAACGAAAATTTTGTACAAATATAGAAAAATGATCATTTTTATACATTTGCGAATTGTGTAATACATCAAAAATGATACTTGTCGGTTGTGTTACGGAAACGTAGCCGTCAGCTGACATTCTCGAAATTTGCCGAACAAGTACATAACAAGTTAAATGGACATTGAATTATCATGGACTTGTTTCATTATTTTTTCTTACTTTCTTGGCATTTCAAAAAAACACGAATAATTGCTAGCTCCATTCCAGCCGGACTACTTTAAAGGCCCTCTTTTTTAGCATTTTCGGGTACATTAAATGGTCGTGATGTACTAAATTCGAATAAAAGAATAAATTACTCAAAAAATGAAGAAATTCATTCTTTTGGTATTCATTACCAATGTAATGATTAACAAAAATTGTCCGAAATTGTAGAACCGGTTCCAGACTATGTGCAGGCCGTTGTTGACACGGTTTTGAAAATTCACAATGAAGGCGAAGCAGGTGATATTTTGGCATTTTTAACGGGAATGGAAGAAGTAGACCGTGCTGTTTCTTTGATACAAAATCACGCCAGCCAAATAGAAAACTCAAGATGTAAGTACCTGCGATCTTGTTGACTGTGGTACGTCCCACACCTAACCTAAAGAAGTTATGGGGTACTATTGCGTCAGTGTTGGCCAAAATCAATTACCGGCGATTGACGGTTGACGGTAATGCCTCATCGACCATTGCTTGATTATTTGAATAATGATGTAATGCAGGCAGTACAATTATCGATTAAGAAAGTAAGTTAATGTAATGCTGTGAAACCCATTACTCGATTATTTTGAGTAATTTGAATTACGATTGAAGGAAGCTACTACTATTGAAAGAAGTTAATAATTCAGAAGCTTGACTTTCCCCGATATGAAAGCTTTGTGTCTCGAGTAGGTTTGGCTGTTACCTGTGGAAAAAATACGAATTTGTAAACGACCCCGGTGCACCAGGTCGAGTTTGACGTTCCCCGGGTAGTGCATGGAAATTCGTCTACTTTGTCTGGGAAATGAACAAAATCTCAATTTCAGCGTCCTCACTATTGACACCCATGTCTAAACTAGACGCCGATCATTAAAAGTTTTTCTCATTCGTCAATGTTGACGCCCTAGGCGACAATCTGCTTCTTATTCTAAGAAAAAAATCGGAGTATTCATAACTTTGTGTTAATTTTCAGTGAAACTAGAAGCAGTGCCAATGTACGGTTCTCTATCGAACACGGAACAGTTAAAAGCATTCAAAAGAATGCCAAAAGACGTGCGCAAAGTCATAATTTCCACAAATATCGCCGAAACGTCAGTTACAGTGCCAAATGTTGTTAATGGTATGAACTCGCGATAATTTTTGCTAACCGATTTTCCTCGAGGTTATGCTATCTGGTAACAAACTTGCGTGACACAAAAAATTCATTGTTAAAATTCAAGCTAACAAACAAAATGTTCGTGTATGAGTATTCAGCACAGTTCATTTCAGATTTAACTGAACGTGGTTTATTCGCAAGTTTGCCACCATATGGCTTGACCTTTTTACGCGTATTGAATATGAATTGATGAAAATCATGCTTGGTTCAAAAATAGTGATCGATTGCGGATTTACGAAACTTCCTTGGTACGAAGTGGACACTTACACAAACAGTTTGATAGTCGTTCCCATTTCGAAAGCTTCGGCAAATCAGAGGGCGGGTCGCAGTGGAAGAACGCAACATGGAAAAACTTATCGGTAATTTAATAGGCATGAACAGTGATAGTAATAATCGAACGTACTTGTCCGTTCGCGTGTTACCACCCTGAAATATAATGCATCATCTAAAATACATATTAAAATTAGTACACATTTTCCACGATGTTCTTTCTTTATTTCCATAGTCTCTACACCGAAGAAGCTTACGAAAAAATGGCGGAAGTGACACCACCTCAAATGCAGCGCGCCGATTTGTCGTCCGCAATTTTGCAACTTAAAGTTTTGGGGATCGACAACGTGCTAAGGTTCAACTTCCCATCATCGCCACCGAGCAAAAATTTGCTCTCTGGCCTTGAACTTTTGTATGCTTTGGGCGCAATCGACGCTGAAGGCGAATTGACGCAACCCTTGGGATTCACAATGGCCGAAATTCCGCTGGAGCCAATTTTCGCGAAATGCGTCATTACTTCTGGTAAGTAGATATGTGGTGTATATTGTATATTGTACCCGGAGGCGAGATATTGGTTTTGATGGGGGCAAGTTAACAACAGCGTTCGCCTCCAGGTGCGAACATTCACATATTTTTCATGTTGAGGTATTACCTCCACGGTGAAGTTGGACGCAATATAATTAGGTTCTATGCTAACTTCAATACATGGCATTGCCTTTGGCTGTGGCAACGTCGCAGCGTGTCGCAGCGTGCTTTCTTTTCTTATCAAAGATTCACTCGGCCCATGTACCATCACTGTGTACCATCCATGTACCTACACTGTTGCCACGTATGCTAATGTGATCGAATCAATTGTTTCGTATTAGTTTCTGCAAAAACAGTACACTAAAATCTCTTGATCAACAAGTAATTTCACATAGATGCACATTCTACATACATGGAGTAATTTGCATCAAATTCTTGTGTGTAGTATTAGAGAAAATTGAAAAATGAGGCCTGCGTCCATATGAACGAATGTAAACTTTAGGAATTTTTTTTTAAAGGCAATAAAGTAAATTGAGCTAAAATTTCGCAGATAGGTAGCCTCAGGAGGCTTCCGAGCTTATATGTGATTTTTTTTTTTTTATTAAAATCCTATTTAAAATTAGCACCTTCGGAGTAATACCGTAAAGGTGAAAAAATGTTGATACGCCGGTGTGTGAAAAGGACGTTTTCTACGCGGGTATGGTGTAAAAAAAATACATTAAAGTCAAAGGTCGTATTTCGATGTATTCAGATTGTGAATAAGATTCCGATCGGTGAATTTCACAGGTTGTACCAAAATTATATAATTTTTTTCACAGTGTCGGGCATTTTTTAAGTAGTACAAACGTGGCTAAATGGCCGCGTAGTGATCTGCTGCGGCCACGTAGTAACCATAATATTGCTACAACAAATTTTTAAAAATGTATGATCAACAATCGACTGAAATAATATCAAAAACTTCCTTAATATACGCAATTTCTCTAAAATATCGAAAAATATTAAATTTATCAATTTGAATGAAATATTTATATGCAAATTAAAAAAATGGTTCTATAAACGAGTGAAAGTTTACTAAATATGCTATCATTGAGGAATTTATATAGAAAAAGCCATACGCACGGCGTCTGTTTAATAATAATTTTATATGCGTCGTGATTTTTATTAGCATACCGTTTAGAGTTTATGGGTAAGTAACAAGTAGAATAAAAAAAGAACTATTTTTGGAATCACTTTTTTCATTGCAAACGTTTAGATGTTTTGGCATGAGTCAGTCTTTGATCACGAATCGTATGTGATACGAATGATGAAATGAAATCACAAACCGCCATCTTTTCGTAAAAAAATTTTTTAAAAAATCTCTTTCCGAGTACAAGGTAAAATCTGGTTCCCGGTATCGTCTCTCCTTCTTGCGCAGAAACAGCTATAGCTGACCTAGGGTCATATACAGCTGTACCAACTCCATTTAGTGCCACAAACTTTCTTGAATTCATGGTCTGATCTGAAGTTGACAGTCTGTGGTTTGATTTGATGTGATTATGATGACAAGTCACGTTCTCAACGGTGATAGAAAGAGGCGAAGTAATCAGTAATGAACGCAACAGTTTCTGTAAGATGCCACATATGACTGTATACCCATAATGTTTTTAGACTCGTGCATGTATGTCGGTGGGGGGTATCTTTCTCGTAGCCACCTAGTAAGAAATCCTTAAAAAATGCCCTGTGACAGTGTTGAAGGGTAAAATATATAATTATGACTGTTATGAGTATTTTTATAATTCTCTGGGAATGTCGACTTCGCTTCATAATAAAATCACGAATAACAATACGAGTACAAACGTTGAATAATGTTTCATGATACGGACTCGTCGTCGTTCGCAATACCCATAGCCTAGCGTCCCCAATGCAGACCTCCTAATTCGCGTTGCCCTTCGTGATATATGAAAAAAAAATGAATGAATAAGTCTGAAATTATGATATGAATTTGTAAGCTACACGTTGTACCTTATCAAAACATCAAAACTTGTTCCAGGCACCATGGGTTGCACGGAAGAAATAGTGACGATTATTTCAATGCTGCAAGTAAAGAACGTGTTCATTCGACCTTCAGGCCAAGCTGCCGTCGCAGCTCGTGTCAAGCACCGAAATTTCCAAGTTCGAGAAGGCGATTTGCTCACGTTACTGAACGTTTATACAGCCTTCGAAAAAAACAAACACCACGCTTGGTGCCGCCAACATTTTCTCAACTATAAAGCTCTTAAGAGATGCTCAGAAATTCGTTCCCAGATGATTGGTTTGTTACGGAAGTTGAAGATTGACATCGTTTCTTGCGCAGGTAGTTATCAGTTGCAGTAATTGTTGCTCGAATATTTAATCGTGTCTTCGTGAACTTCGGGAAAAAGCTTCACGAATTTTATGTTGGCTTGTATTCTGGAAACAGTCGACTTATTCGTTTAGTCTGAAAAGCTACAGAAACCTGAAGTTTTTGTTCAAAGTTTAGTGACTGTATATAATAAGGGCTTCCTGTAGAAAGAATTGCAAAAATATTGAAACATTTACAACTACAGGAAGTTACAAAAATATCACCTTAAAGTAACAGGAAAAAATTTTTTGGAACTGAAGTACGTGAATAATTTACGATTTCAGGAAATTTATTAATACGTTAAAATGAGCGATAATCTTAATTGGAAAATTTTTAATGCAATTTTAACTCAGTGGCAACAGTTTGTTGTTACACATTTTTTCTATTGAATTTTCATTATCAACTTTCCCAACTTGAATATCAACTCTCCCCTCCTAAACATCTTTCGTAATTTAAGTACGGCCCCTTATATATAAAATAAATCAGAATGAAAAACGTACAGACTGCTACAAATGTACAATTTTTTACTGTCATTGAAGGAAACACTACGAGAATTCTCCATTGTTTAACGGCGGGATTGTTTTCTAACGCTGCATTTTTACATTCGAGCGGCGTGTACAGAAGTGTTCGGGGAAACAGAGATTTGTACATTCATCCAACAAGTTGTTTGTACACTGTGGAACAACCTCAATGGTACGTCAGAGTTCAAACAAATTTTATAACTAAACAAAAAATTCATCACTGAGACGCCCCTGTCTGAACTAAAAGACGTAAATCGGGAAAGACATCCAGATGTGCTCGTATCCTACACGGAGAGAAGTAAACATTGGTGACAAATGCGTAAAATATTGTCAGATCATGTAAAAAAAAAAAAAACGGGAGCGTTTGACATGGGTAGCCTGACTTTCGACGTGGGCTAAAGTTAGGTAAGTTACAAAGCTAAAGAGCTCTTAACAAATCCGATCCGATCCTGATTGGATGTTTTAAGCCGCAAGAAAATCCGATCCGGGTCAGATTTTTTGAGTGTTTTGAAAAAATCAGATCTGGATCAAACTGTTTTAGCGCTTTTAAAAATTTTTGCTCCCAGATCGGATTGCTTTTAGGCCAGAGTAGCTCCGAACCCGTGGCAGAACTACAAATTTCCATATTGAGAACCTATTTTTCTTTACAACTTTACGTATGTTAGCTCGAAGCATTGTAGTAACTTTCCAGTGCCGCCGAAAATCTAGCATAATGTCGACTGTTATTTTTCAAGGAAGCTGTCGTGTTTTTGTTCGCCAATTCGACTCGAGCGCACCCGGGAATAATTGGAGACGTGCCTCGACGAACTTTCAAGTCGCTGTGTTTGTCCTTGTCTCATCTCATTTATGTCTTTCAATTCAGACGGGCCTGCTTTTTTAACTGAAAACAGTATATTTGTAGTCACCTTACATTATCCAATGTATAATTATTGAAAACTCGAAATTCTTTGTGTGTACCCTATAAATTCAAAAAGAATCTAGTTGGGTGATTTTGGGTTCTTTTCGGTTCTACGTATGAAATCCTCTGAAAAGCCAGAATTCTTCGGTCATTCGAGTTAGTTGTACAAATGTCATGAAATAAATGCCGAATTTTCAACACTAATTTGTAAAATTGAGTGTACATTCCGTAAAACTAACGTAACCATTTATAGCAAAAAGCAATATTGAGTCATCATACGAATGGTTTGAACTTAATTTTGCGAAATTAGGGTTATAAATTTGGCAATTCTCTATTTGGATGTTCAATTATATGTAATTAATATAAATAATCCAAATCAACAAAGAATACCGGCTTTTTAGGAAATGTTCTGTACATAGAACCGAAAAGAATCCAAAAGAACCCAATGGGTTTTTTTTTAAGTTGATAAGTAGCATGCTATGAATTGAACGATTGTAAACTAACATTGTTTATTATTATTCAAGGGTTCTATTCTGCGAAATTTTGCAAACAGACAAAATGTACATTAAGGACTTGACCGTGATCGAATCGGAGTGGCTACTGGAATTTGGATCGCAGTTTTATGAAAAGTCCCGCGTTTTTTCTAAGGATGACTGAAACATGGTGTATAAGGAATAAACGTTTTTCCATATGAGTGAGTTTGAAGGTCTTTTTTCTCTGATTTATTTGCAACTAGTCTTTGAACCAAAGTTGAAACTTGGATTCCATCAACTGCTAAATTTGAAATTCGTTTCTAAAACCGCTATCTTTTGACAGTGGTTTTTGTTTGATATGATGACCTAATCTTTTTTCCAGCCTAATAAGAAATGAGGAGATAGTACGAACACAACATTAATGACTCAAACATCATACATTTCGTCTAATATATTAATGATATTATGTTTCTCAAATAAAAGCCATAATTTTTGAGAAAATTGGTTGAGATACTGTGTAGGGAAAATATGCTTCACTATAAAATCATAATAATATGTGTAGACTTATTGTAATAGAATGTTTTGAATTTCGGAAAAAAATTTCCATGCGCGAATCTTATTACCGAATTAATTATTCCGGCAATTAAAAATCATCAGCTATAAATGCACAATGCATGTCGCGCGAGACGAAACGTTCGTTTGATGTTCCATCCCTCGTAGTTAATTAGAAGAGCGCGAAGCGTGAATGCTGACGAAATAGGGCGGTGGGTGGTGGTTCCACCCCTGGAGAGTGGGGTTTCAAGCCCTGCTTTCACCTCGAGCTCAGTTCAACCCCAGAGCGAGCGATGCGCGGGGCAACTCCCCAATTTTCCGCAAATTTTTTTGCACTTTCGCGACCTTACGTCAATTTTCTGGTGTGAACTTTGTTTTTCCGTCCAATTTTTCGAAGGGATCATGGATATTACTTATGCCTGAGACGGATTTAGGCTCAGCTGAAAAAAAACGAAGTTGTGAGTACGAAACTAAAGAAAATAAAAATAAAATCTGACTTTTACTTGCACACAAAGGTCAAATTTGTGGAGAAACTGGATTGAGCAGACAGATATTTTGATAGATTAGATCAAAATCCGGCCCGCGATTAAACATCGAATTAGAATAAAATGGAAGATACATGGATCCAAATTTGAATTGACATTCAATAATAGTGCTGATTCTCCTTTGCTGATGGAATATGCATTCTGTAATTCAAGAAAATTTAAAAATTTGAATCAATAACGAATTTCGATTTTTCTGACTCTTATAAAGTTTTTGAACATGTGGAAACAATTGATGATTCTTCCGGAGTTTTGTGATTTCAGTACTTTTTTGAGCTCTTAATTTCTCATCCAATATTAAAATGGAGATTATAAATCTTCTGAACTCCACGAGGTTGATTTTCCTAATCTTCGAGTATGTTTTTATAAAGTTCGGAGCAATATTCTCTATCTTGAATGTCGAAGTCAAACATTTAAGTACACGAATTTGAACATATATTATTTAAATTATTTTCAGTTCCGGATGTTCCTTTTGAAATTTACGAATTTTGATATTTTGACATTCCAACTCTTTAAATTCTGATTATTTGCTTCAAAATGTCTGAGCTCTCGTTTTTATGGGTTTTTCAAATGTGAATGTATTATTTCAAAAATTTACATATGCATAATATAATAATTACTCGATGCAAGCTGGAGAAGT
The DNA here is from genome assembly GCA_030522785.1 of Platygaster equestris. NCBI lineage: Eukaryota > Metazoa > Arthropoda > Insecta > Hymenoptera > Platygastridae > Platygaster > Platygaster equestris. Next base: position 17,605 of record JAPYZK010000704.1, read on the forward strand.
GTGTTCTGTACATTGCTAGTACATACTTGACGTTACCTGAACTGTTGAGTAAAGATGCGTATTTATAAGACGAGCGACTCCCATGCGTAGGCTAGCCTGCGCATTGAAAATACAGGAGAGAGGGAATGTACACAAAAATTTTGCTCTGAAATAACGCTCGTACAATTTTTGTATTGTTCCATGAAAAAATATGTTTTCGGTACTTATCGATAGGTATTCAGTTTTTTGAAGAACTGAAAAACCATCGACGTATGTAAAAACATCCACATCGATTTTGCGATTCAGACTTTTTCGACATACATACGTAATTTTTACGTAAATTTCATGTCAACTCAATGTAAACATCGTGTAAACAGTTAACGTAAAGTAAACATGCATTCATAGAAGCCCCGTGGTGTTGGGTCACTCGAGATCGCCGTTTGATCGTAAAAGTCAAGCGGCGGTAGCCCACGCCAGTACTTGGATGGGTGACCGCTAGGGAGTCTTAAGTGGAGCAAAACACGAAAATCGAATCCTCCTGTTGATGGTGAAAACACCATGGTATTGGCAACAGAAAGGTCCGATTGATAAGTCCGACGACTTCGCCGCGAGGTTTTTCATGATTTTCCCCCGCGGGTAGATGGTGGGACGTGAATTTCCCAAGTCGACATAAATACCGAAGCCGTGTAACGGAGTGCCAGAAATTTGAGAATCAAAAATAAAGTGTGCCGGGAGTTATGGTGTGATGGCCGAGTAGCACTGAATGCACTAAGCGCCGAGAACCAATTAAAAAGAAAAAAAAAGCAAACATGCTTTCGCAGATGAACTGGCGTGTAAACTTTACGTAAACTGTGCATATAACACTGTTTACAGCGTATTCGCAAAATGTAAACGTATAAAACATGTCTACTATGGATCATATTTTGAAACAGCAACTCTTGTGTTGAACACATTTACGTCAACTTTTTATCTTCGAAAACGTAGAATCTTACATTTGCACAAAAAAATAAAACTCGTAAAGCACTCTGCAAAAGCGAGTTTCATATTCATCGTGGTATGTACTTGAGAAGTCGTGGGAAAAGTTTTCATCTTTCAATTGTGAGAAGTTTGTTAATTAACTCCGTCCGTGAATAAAGGAAAATTGTGCTTTTAAACGTCAAGGGCGGCTCCGGAAAAGCATTATCGGGGTGAAAGGTCTTGGACGTGCAAGTACTTGGAAAGTTATAATCGATAGATCTCAAGTTCTTCAGTAATTTTTCATTTTAATATTCAAAAGTGATTGATGGATTGGAAAAATGGGAAAATAGCGTGTAAGAAGTTGATTCATACTATCTTTTTGAGATATTAATGCTTAATTTACATCAACTTGTTTTGAGTTAATTCTTTACAGTTATTTTTCTCTATTTGTGTTTGTTCTCCTTTTTACAAAACGGATTTCTTTTACGAAATTTGTCCATTTTTATAATAATTCTAAATCACTAGAGCTAAAGCATCAGTTATATGGAATTTTGTGAATACAAAACTTCGACGAAAATTGTTTGTGCTCTGATAATACACTTTCTTGTAAATCATTCGCTGCAAAGAATTCGTATGAAACAGATACGAAACTATGTCCGCACCTTGTTGCATCGAAGTTGTTTCGTATCAATTTCGCGCGCGTTTTTCGCTGCGAAAAATTCACAGTCGAGTGTGCTACCAAGGTGATAGATTTTCCTTTCGGGGTCGTCAATAAGTCAATGTTGAAAAGATTTCAGCAATTTCCAAAGAAAAGTTTAAAGGAATATATTGACGTAAGTATTCCTATAATTATGAAATATTGAGAAATTCTTGTGAATAATTATAAATTTCATAATTCGAATATAAAATATTCCCTAGATCGATCTGAGGAATATTAATTCTCGATTAGTTTCTGATCTGAGATTTGGTATACATATGTATACCAAATCTCTTAATTTCCGAAATTTCGAATTTGTAAAGTGTGATATCATGGAGTGGCGAGGGGTGTGGAAGGTATGACCATGATGCCCAACAAAATAGGACTAGTGGTAAAAAATTCAAAAATAGCGTGACAATTTGTACGGACGACTTCTTCAGAAAATGTTTAATTGAAAAAAAAATCAAGAATTTTTCTTCGTGGTTCTGATTCGTTTACTTAGATAAAAATATTTACTAGATTGTCCTACTTTAATCATTTTTGAGTCTTTTGAACAATTTTATGCTAAAATGCAGTTGCAAAGAGGTTGATTTACATTTCAAATGAGGACTTAAAGTTTTACGTAACTACATTATATCCGTTTAACAGAGATATATACGTATACATACGTATAGTATGTACGTATAAACGTATAGATACGTATTTTTTCTTTTACAGATAAATGAAAAATTAAAGGAGATAAAGAGTTTCGAAAAAAGCTCGAAAAGACCAGGCATAAATGAATCCGACTGTACAGAACGTATATGGATCGATATTGACGTCACAGCGTTTTTAAAACCTCTGTATCTCCTTTAATTTTGCATTCAATAAAAAAAGAAAATTTTTCGGTTTTCTTTTAGACGGATACAACGGAATTTTTTCGTTATCTTCTCTAATAAAGGATACATACGAGATTAAGTATAGTGTTTGAAATTGGGAAATCATGGTATCTATTTTGTAGTATTCATTTAACTCGAATTTCCAAAGAAACACGACTTTCCGAGGATAAAACCGTGAAGAACCGAAAATGAACTGACAGGAGCCAAATTCGGTTCTTTCTAAGTTGACAGGGTGTATGGATACTGTTGTAGTATATTGTACTGTAATATTAATTGAATATGCAAGGGGTGGCTACCGTTCAGAGCACTTCAGAGGCATGAAAAATGCATGAATATTAGGAATTGTTTAGGGTGTAAACTAAAATCTTATAGAAATCGAGTAGATCGCATTCTATTCTGTTATGAATGAAGAGTAAATTTTGATTTAAGAAAAATATGAAAAATGGCTGCTCTAGCTCCCGTTAAACAACGCCATGCACGGCGTGTTTTAATCCGCGCGGAACCCGCGGAACGCTCCACAGCCTTGCCAGTGTTCATTTGACACAAAAATTATTTTAACATTATGAAACCAGTTTAGACTAAATTTGGGGAGCCATATGGTTTTTTTAACCCCCAATCACTAAATAGCAGCCGTTTGAATAAAATGACTATTTTTTCCTCTGATTTTGTTGCTTCAACGGACGAAAATATATTTTTAATCGACGGAAATCGCTTCGTGATTGCCCCGCGAATTGAATATCCTGCAAATTGCGCAAGTTCATGTGAATCGATTAATCTGCTGAAGATATAGAACGCCCTGCGTGCTCGAATATGTTGTTTCCAGTCACTAAAAATCGAATTCGGTATTACAGAGTTTTTGACAACTAACATTCAATCAGTTATTCCAGCAATACACAAAGGCCCTTTTTCTTATTCAAAGACCTTATTCTGCTGAATCTGAATTAAGGTTAATTCCCTTCATCCTTGCTTTTTTCGCAAAGTCGGGCATGTTTTAGCTACCCACATAGCTTTTGACTGAGTCAGTTTTTGTCAAACAGGATGCACACGTATGTGATGTTAGAATCATTCTACTGTAACTGTAACATCAAAATTGCCAGGTATTCGAAACTGTGCAATCAATCTACCATCATTTCAAAATCATTCGTGCATCTCCTTTCATGAATGATGGTATAATGATGCGGTTGCAGTTGACACAAATCATTGTACCATCACGTTGTAGAGCGAGATTGTATAATAATTTACGAATGTTACAGTGTTTGTGATTCGTGAATGATAGTATGTTTCTGCATAAATTAAGAGAATGATTCAGCGATATATCCGTCATTCTACAATGATGTATAAATCATGATTCATATTACAGAATAATGCGGTCGCAGTTTATACTAATCATTGTACCATCAGTATGAATCAAATTCTACGATGATGGTACAATGTTTGTCACTTCACATTTGCTATGTACCCATGGGTATTTACCTACCTGTTTTCCAGCTGGTGGATATGGTTCCGCTCAACAGATTGTGATTCTGAAATTCTTTAGATACAGAAATTTCCTCACCCTCGTGTTTTTACCACTTTGAAGATGCGAATCATGTAAAAAAAAATCGAATTTTTCATCGTTAAGAACTGTAACCTCTTCTTAATCAAGGGTTGGAATGCCAATATAGACACTTCGATTATTTTATAGTCGCATGGGTTAAATGATTGAGATAAAGAATTCATTATTCTCTAATGGGAAGAAAATACGGTCTTCTGTTATCCATATAAATCAAGAAGAGTCGGACATTTGTCCATCGCTATACGTTCACGTTTTAAAACCAGATTGTGCAACTGTTATATCGACTACCTGCATTTGCCAAAATCATCTAAATTCTCAGTAATGTAACAGTGAGAAACTCCAGAAAAATCGTTAAATTCCAGAATTAAATGTGATGATGATCGGAGCAAACCTGCGATTTGGCATCGGAGCGTCTGGCAACGTCTCCTTGAACGCCACAAAAGTTTTCCAGTGCCATCCAGGAGGTAACACCGAAGCTGCGATAATTTACGGCCTCAGCTTTTTGGGGATGGGCACGAACGTCATGCTAATGTCTCTTATACTTTGTAGAAGGCAATTGAGGAGGTGAGGATGATCCAGACTTGTTCTGTTACGTACAAGAACGTACTATGTTTTTCATATTATTTCCGTTCTACGTCGAAAATCGAATTTTGGGCAAAGCGTTAAAAATTTTTAGGTCTCCCCAACACAACCGGACGCACATAATCATTGTTTATCTCTCTATATTATGAAAAAGCATGTGGCCGCCATTACCGCCCCCCCCCCCCCGCCGCCACGTTCGTAAGTTTCCCATCAATTCCCATAGATTCCTATCAACTCCTATCAATTCCCTGCGCAAATATTCGGACGCATCCAATATCAAGATTTGTGCAAACTTTGGGTAAACGTTTGCATCCAAGCGTGTTTGCATGAAATTTGCACTTTCGTGCAAACTTTTCTATCGGGAAATTTCCATCGATTCTTATCAATTCTCATTGACTGCCATTGAGTTCTATTGATTTCTATCAATTCCTAATGATTCTAATAGATTCTTATCAGATCTCATTGATTTTCGTCAATTTCCAGTGATTTCCTGTTAATTCTCATTCGTTTTAGAATTGTATAAGGAATCCACGGTTCCTGGGGGTTCAGTCGACTTTGGGACACTGCATAAATAATAATCCACTACTTGCACTTGCTAGTATGTTGATATCACAAAAAACGAATTCACACTGAATAACAGGACAACTGTAGCATGGAAATTCAAAACCAGATAAGCGCCATTTAAATAAGGGTTATTTTCATACTTGAATAGGTAAAAAATTGACCCTGATTGAAATGGCGCTTATCAGGTTTTGAATTTCCATGCTACAATTATGCGATACATGAAGTGCGGCATCTCTCCCGGACTTACTCTATCTCAGTATCAATGGCACAAATGCGTATCGATGCCTGCGCTTACAGAGTTGAATAATCCACTATGAGCTAAAATTCGTAAAGTGGGCGTCCCAATTTCCACTCGATCATGGAATAAAATTCTTCATACAGAAATCGACAGTATTTACCAACTAAAAACACATCCCAGAAGGGTTTTGAAAAATTTTCAATTTGACTATGTTTTTAGAGAGGGTCAACAATTATGACATTTTTTATTGAAAAATTCATACCGTAAAGAGGATTCAATAGAATTAAATGA